>LPNX010978383.1:31575-81106 GCA_001517045.1 Pseudotsuga menziesii | reverse complement strand
GCCTGCAGTCCTCCATCCGAAATCTCTTCAGAATATCAACTGCATACTTCCCCTGTCCAAGGAAAATATGTCCAGGCTCCTGCCAAACCTCCATCCCCAGAAAGTAATGCATCAGTCCAATGTCAGTCATCTCGTACTCCGATGCTAAATCTCTCTTGCAATGTGCAATGAGACGTTCATCACCTGTGATAAATAGATCATCAACATATAGCAGAAGAATGAGTGGATCTCCTCCAACCACAATGAAGTATAGGTTGGGATCAGCCTCACTCTTCTGGAATCCCATTGATGTCAAGTAAGTATCAATCCTGGAGTACCAAGCTCTAGGAGCTTGCTTCAGTCCGTACAAGGCTTTCCTCAGCCTGCACACATGAGAATCTCTCCCATGGATCTCAAATCCCTGTGGCTACTCTAAATATACCTCCTCCTGCAGAAGACCATTGAGAAATGCAATCTTCACATCCATCTGGTGGATCTTCCAACCCATCTCTGCTGCTATAGATATAACTGCCCTGATAGAAGAATACCGAGCAACTGGAGCAAATGTCTCATCATAGTCAATTCCCTCAACCCGTGAGAACCCCCGCGCCACAAACCGAGCCTTGTACTTCTCCACACTGCCATCCGCGGCATGCTTTATCTTGTAAAGCCACTTGGAAGTCACAACTGACTTCCCCTCAGGTCTTGGCACTATCTCCCAAGCATCATTCTTCATGATGGAATGGTACTCTTCCATCATGGCATCTCTCCATACCTGATGCTGGGAAGCCTCCTCAAATGTGGATGGCTCAGAGTCACGAAGACTCGCAACAAGGGCCATACCATATCTGTCTGGCTCCACCACTGTCCTGATCTGCTCCTGGGGCCTACCAATTGCCTCTGCATCCTTCAAGGTCTCTTGAAGCCACTTAGGCTTCCTCTTCCTTGAAGACTGCTCCTCCCAAACTGGTCTTGGGCTCTCCTCATCTGAGGAAGTCCCAGTACCTGAAGGTCCAACACCCCGAGGACCAGTACCTAATGAATCTGTGCCTGACGAACCTGTGATCTGAGGACTCAACCCTGAACCTGTCCCTGAAGTGCTAGCCACCTGAATCACTGAACCTGTAGAAGTTGTGCCTGTACCTTGTGATCCATTCACTCCAAAAACCTGTGGACCTGATAGCTGCATCGAAGAAACCTGTACCAACCGAGGTGTGGGAGCTGGTGTCTTCCCCTGCTCTAACTCCCTAGACTTCCTGAAGGCTCTCTCCTCATCAAACTTCACTTCCCGCCAGACAACAACTTTCCTCAGGCTAGGTAAGTAAAGCCGATAGGCCTTCAAAGTCTCGTCATATCCCACAAATATGCCTCTCTCTGCGGTGGGATCAAACTTCGTCCTCTTCTCAGAAGGGACGTGAGAGTAAGTCAACGAGCCAAATATGCGAAAGTGGCCCACCTCAGGCTTCTTGCCTGAATACATCTCCTCTGGAGTCTTCCTACCCACTGCCTTGTGAGGACTCCTGTTTTGCAAATAAACTGCAGTGCTACATGCCTCTACCCATAGAAAGAAAGGTAACCCTTGATCATGAAGCATCGCTCTGGCTGCCCCCACAATCGACCCGTTCTTTCTCTCTGCTACTCCATTCTGCTCAGGAGTGTAAGGAACTGTCAACTATCTCTGAATGCCCTCCTGTCTGCAAAATGCATCGAACTCCTTGGAGGTATACTCACCCCCATTGTCCGATCTCAACATCCGGATCTTCCTCCCCGTCTGCTTCTCCACAAGGGGCTTGAACCCTTGGAAGACTCTCAACACAAGTGGGGACTTCTTGCTCCTCAAGAAGTAGATCCAAGTCTTCCTGGAGTAGTCATCAATGAAGCTAATGTAGTACTCAAAACCTGCCAAAGACACTGATGACATAGGACCGCATATGTCAGAATGGATAAAATCTAGCACCCCTGCAGCTCTCGTGTCACTGCTCGGAAAAGCAGTCTTGGTGTACTTTCCCAAAGCACACCCCCTGCACACATCACTCTACTCAATGCTGAACTCCGGTAATCCTGTAACCATGCTCCTCAACAATCTGAGAGCTGGGTGATGTAGGTGGGCCATTCTCCGATGCCATAGCTCACATAGCTCACTGCTGCTGCTATGTGCTAGAGCACACTGTGGCTGAAACAAGAGCTTGTACAGCTTTCCACATCTGACTCCAATGTCCATGGCACTAGACATACCTGTAGCCCTGGGATACACCTGCACTCTCCCATCTGAAAAGCACACCCCAAGACCCATATCCTCAATGGTGGAAACTGACACAAGGTTCTTCTTCAGCCCAGGGACATACAACACATCCCTCAGAGTCATGAGACTCATCGACTCCCTCTGAAATGTAATGGTCCCCCGACCAACAGCTCTAACAACAGTGTTGTCTCCAAGGACAACCTCCACATCTCTACCTGTCTGAGATAGCTCCGAGAACATCTCTCGAGCTCCAGTCATGTGGCTCGAGGCTCCGCTGTCAATATACCAAGTAGTAGAGGTGGATGGACTCCCCTGATGACCTGCCAACAATGAATGCTCACTATCCATATCCATGTCTGTGCTGGTGGCTAAAGAGACTCTCTCTCTCTCCATCTGTCCAGCATATAGGGAAAACTCCCTCTGAAATGCATCACCAAACTCATCAACCTCTACTAAGGCTGACGTCTGTTGTCCCTCTCCCTTCTTCTTCTTCTTGCTTGGACACTGTGAAGCATAGTACCCAAATGTATGACATGCATAACACTTGATTTTACTCAAGTCTTTCTTCTGCCCACACTGTTGCTGCTGCTGGTGCTGCTTGGCCCCACCCTTCTTGGGACCCTTCTTCTTCTTGCCCTTAGCTGTCAAAGCCACATTCTCGTCATCAACCCCACTGTGAGATGTACTGCCCTGTACAAGACCTCTCCTAGTCTCCTCCTGCACAAAGTCATCCCAAAGTCTGTCCCAGATAGGTAGGTTCTCTCTGCCCACTATGGCTTGCACAAATGCACCCCAGGGATTTGAAGCCCCATTCACTGCTGTGCATACTAACTCTGTAGGGGATACCACCTCCGCAACCGCTGCAAGTTCATCCTGAACTGCAGAAATCCTGGTAAGATATGCTGTGACTCCCTCACCCCCATTCATCTTTATACTTTTGAGTTTCTCTTTGAGAACCATCTTCCTGTTCTCATTGGAACTCTCATACAAATTGATCAAGGCTGACCACATCAAGTGTGCCCTAGTCTTGCCTAAAATGTGAGGGATTATGTGGTATTTAACTGCATCTAGAATGATCCTCCTAGCTTTACAGTCCTTCTTGTTGAAAGCTGATAGAGCTGCTGCATCTGCTGATGCGGGAATGACAACCGGGTTAGCTGTAGTGTTCCTAACTATATCCGGCCATAACTCATTATCCTCCAGTATCAGTAAAATTCTGGCCTTCCACAACACAAAATTTCCTGTCCCATCCAGCCTATCCTCCAGTCTAAGACCTGTAGTCATCTCTACACCAACCCAACAAAGTGTTGCTCACTGACAGAAGGTAAAATACTAAAAATTTCTAAGATCTGAAAATTTCTGTGTGTCTGTAAACTATCACTGTTTTCTGCCCCCAAGCTCTGATACCATGAAGAAATTATGTGTTTTACTGTTTGTCGGTTTATGTCAACATTTCGTGGTTTTCACATACAACCGGTATTGCATTGGCTGTAGGTTACTTATGAAATTTTACTGAACAATTAAACACACAGTAAAATACACTAACAGGCTGAAAAACACATTTAACAATCACACCATAAAATGATAGACTCAGAGATTTTTGGCCAAAATCAAGCCCTAGAAAAACCCCCACGGGGAAAACCAGTTAGAGAGAGAGAGATATTTTATTATTATGCTTCAGGAAAAATTCAAACATTCATTTACAGTCAAAAACCAACTTATCTCAACCCAGTAAACTGACTCAGCAAGCTGCCTCGATTTCTGTGCAAACAGTCACAAAAATTCGTACAGTACGGACTGCAATAAATGCAGTCGTACGGCCTTGAAATCCATGCCACATAAATACAGTCAGCTTCCTCGATAAATGTGCCTAGAATATTCCTCGAAATCAGTGCCAAATCCATACTGTACAGCCGACAATAAATGTTGTCGTACTTCTCGAAATGTGTGCACACAATAAATGCTGTTGTACTCCTCGATTTCTATGCCAGCAAATATCACCTCGGTTTCTGTGCCAACTGAAAATATCTCTCATCTGGTGTCTTGAAAATCGTGCCCACTCTCCTTCTTCAGCTCTCTCTTCTTCCTTCTCCTCTCAACTCAGTCTCTCCTTCTCAAAAAATGAAAAAGTGAAGTGTTTTGCCTCCCTCAACCCTTTTTGTCTAAACCCTAAGTGAGAATCTAATCCAACGATGGAGAAAGATCCAATCCAATGGCTAAGATTCAATGAGAGTAAAAATCACATTTATTTAAATCACTTAAATAAATTTACTCACCCACTTAAATTTATCAAAAAGTGACTTTAACTTTATAAAGTCTCATTAAGTAGCTTTTAATGTGAGGGTCACCTTTTTCCCTTTTCTAAGTGACTTAGGCAAAAAGTCACTTAAGGAACAAATTCCTAGGTACAAAACTAACACACATATTGTAGCTCAAGGGGCACAAGTTTTGATAGATGTAATAATTTCATTGAATTTATGTTTACCTTTTCACTTCACACATAATTACATGACCAAAACATACACTTAGATCCCAATAACACTTACTGCGTGCATAAAGGGTGGTTTTCCGTTCTATTGGAAAAGAAGAATGTTGATTGGTAGCCCTAGTATCCCCATCATAACTTCATTCGGTTTAATCTTTTTCATTTATAAAAAATACATTTATAAAATAAAGGATATCCATAAAACATTAATTATACGTTAAGCTTTTAACTCTCATTTATTATTATCCTTTGAAAAAATTAAAATATAAATCCCTTGTCTTTTTCTTCAATTTCAATTAGGTTTTGAAAAAAATAAAATATAAATCTCATGTCTTCTTTTTGAAACAAAATTATGTAGGATGTTTAGGCTATGCTGAGTGTTGACACTTATGAATCTACGAACACTTGTATATATGATTATGAGCAGGACATATATTCTATAATTCATGGCCATCTCACATCAAAGAGAGGACATGACATTTGAGATTTTTTTATTATTTGGATGGTCTTTTGCCTTAAAGGTAGAGTCACTTCTTCATATATGTCTTCTTGGTGATTAACCCAGAAAAAGAGTTTCATCAATTTGAAGGGGCCCACATCTTCCAGTTGGTCAGCCAATAGCCCATAACGTAGCCCAATTTCAGCATATCAAAACCCAGAACCACCACTTCTTATTTTATTAGTTCAGGGTTGTGAGTGTAGGGGAACATAGTTGTTGAACTGGTGCTCTGGAAACTCGTTGACATCCTTAAGATTAAAATTGCAAAACTGACAAGTGAAATGCAAATGGAAAGCCAACAAAACCAATAATATTTTGGATACACCATTGTAGGCCGGATGTCATATACTAGTTGACACATTCTTCATGCAACAAAGGTCCAAGAAAGACATGACATAAGAGTTATTGTACCTGCTGAGAGGCAGTGTGCAATTGTAATCTATATGCGTTGAATTCGTATTAGTTTCTAGGTTGACCAAAAATTTGTTTCATCTTTCCTAACTTCGACAATAGACATTTGTTTTTTTATTTTATTTTTCCATGATATTAAAAATGATTTATCTTACATGACATTGGTTATCAACTTGAAGGTGTTATTGTCGAGAAGATGGCGAGGTTCTCGGAAATTGGGAAAGATATTAAATGCATATAGTCGTGGCGTTCACTCAGAGAGACTACTATGTACATCGACATTTACACCATGACCTTGCTAGCGAGTGCATATCCATCTTCAACCTGCCTAGATTGCAATCCAAATATTTAATGAGGATGTTTGGTTGCTACCGAGATCGATTGGTGATAATAAACAAACATTATAACCATATATTACATTTTAAACGATATTTACTATATTTAAACATAAATGTATGACTTGCTAAACATAAATAATATGATATATATGTGAAATCAGGAGTATGACGTTGGGGGTTTAATTTACCAAGGCTTGACCAAGTTTAAGGCACCGCATTTGGATCTTATTGCATTGGTTGTTGTATCTCATCGCCTTGACTGCACCGACAATTCATTTCAATGTCTCACTTTCACTGTCTCGCGACCACCTTCACTGCCCACTACAATTCCCCACAAATATTGAGGCTCTTTTTCTTCATTGTTGGTTTCCTTCACAAGTTTGCTATAACCATATTATCACTTAGGATCAATAATAGTTATCAGTCATCGTGGTTGCATACTTACAATTTTGTCCTCGGGTGAAGTCAGACAAAATGCAAAATTTTCTTGTGGAGCAGGAAGATCGAGTTCCTTTGTAATGATCTTAGTTGAGGAGCTTACTACCGGTTTATATGCTCTCGATTGTTTTTCATTTTATGTCCATTTGGTTTTAACTACATAGGTTCATCTTCTTTCAACTATTTTTCATTTTTCCATCTGCTTTTCCTTTGTATTTTGAATTCGTTTTCGATTCGAATTGGGATGGATACTAGAAGAGATACCAACAAGCAACTAAAATCAATACAGAGAGTTGTGGGTTGTATACTAATATTCATTCAATAGAAACATTGGACAGTGCTATATAAATACAAAAGAAAACTTGAAAATAAGTATATGCAACTACACTTTGAGTGATTTGAAGTATCATTTTCCCCAAACAGCACCCTCTTACCTCCTTTCTCATTTCATAGCTTCTTTCGTCCCGTGGGTAGTCTCAAATTTAAAACCCATAAAATGTAACTAAATTATGCACAATACATGCATTAGTATAGCAGGAAAATGACAAAAAAATTATACCAAAATCACTTAAAAAACCCATGGAAATCACCTTACCGTGTGTAGAAAACGAATATATTATAGGTGAATCTTCAACATTGTCAATCCAACAACCTGTATCAGTATTCCTTTCCTCTCGAGCATCCACGTCAATTCAATTCACTCCCATGCAACTTGAAATAGATGTACATGGAATTTGAATATGTTTGTCGTAGATATCAAAGATTGCTTGAGCTTCACAGAAGTTGCCTGGCTTAATGTAAATTCATCCCAAATTTCAGAATAGAAATAAAAAAATAAATATTAAGCATGCAAACTACAAAGTTTGGAGGAAGCCACATCTTTGGTGTCGATACTATTATATCTATGGATGGTGGAAACACTGACAAAAGCAAAGGAATCAAGGGTTATCTGTAGCCACGGTGTTTGCATGTTAAGGATTTGACAATTTGTTGAAAACATGCTGGAATTGTTATGTGTTTGTTTGCATAGAATCGATGTTAGTCATTTAGATTGCAGTGGGGTCCCACACCAGTGTGACCATTTGCAGAGGGATCCCCACACCAGTGTGACCATTTGCAAAGGGGTTCCCACACCGGACTGACCATTTGATTTCTTCTGAGCCCGGTAAGGAACACTAACAAAAATGGGGCATGTTAATGGTCTGATATGGAGCTCCACCTGCAATAGCGATTGCCATGTGGATACCATGTAATAAGAAGCAAAAACAAGCAATGAAATTGCACTTAATGCAAAATTTTCATGGCTTTCTGTTAGAATAGTAATCCACTCATCAGCACCTAATTACACTACTTAGTCAATTTTATTGCTTTTTAAGCTTTAATACACTATGTGGTGGACTAGGGGTGCTTAGTTGGACAAATGCCAAGTCATATTGGGGCTTTCACACCCACATGAGCATTCCATCTCAGTAAACCAACCACATGTGCACCCCCATCATTGTTGGTGCGCTCCCATTCATTGAATGTGGACAGGAAAGTTGACTTGGAGCGCTAGACTGGGATTTTGGCCAATTTTGGCTTGATTTGGTGCATTAAATGTTGCATTGAGACTCTAAACCACCCATATTTCCACACCCATGTTGTCCAAGGTGTAATCATTGACCCACAACACATCATCCATGTCCACTCAACAATTCGTGGTTGTTTGGGGTGATTTGGGACATGATTGGCCCACCTAGGGGGGTTTGATGCCTTTTTGGCAATTTTGACTTGTAGTATGCTCACAATTGGCTTCCAAAGCCTCATGAAACTCTTATGTTGTATTATATACCTGATAATAATATGTTTCATGTTTAGACAGTCTAGAAATTATCTTGTTCCAGTTCACATTGTGTGTGTAATTTGTCTTTCAATTTATGTTTTTTTGCCAGTTTTGCACCAAATTTGATTTGTGAGCTTCACTAACGCTCCTAGATTCTCCGATGGTTTGATTTTCTCACATGGTATTAGATCATGTTAGATATTTTTGCGTTGCAGATCATTTTAGAGTGATTTGAGCTGCATTTTTAGTGGAGTTCCAGATCAAATTGAAATTGTGTTTTTGCATAACATTCGACAATTTCTTCATCATCAGCGCAGGCATAAATGGAGGCTACCCAAATCATGCTAACACCCTTCAATTTCTTTGATTGGAAGGCAAAGATGGTGATTCAGCTGAGAGCCAAAGGGCTTTACAGAGTTACCATGGGCACTGAGGTGGAACCAAATTCTGCAATTGAGAAAGCCAACTACTTCAACAGATTGGATGAGGCATTTGGATTGTTGTGTCTGAGCATCTCGAGCGAGCTATTGTTCCACATTGACAGTTTGACAACAACCAATGAGGCCTGGGTAAAACTAGAGACTCTATTTGGGAAAACTAATGAGCTATGTGGTCACCAGCTTTAGAATGAGCTTATCAGCTTGAGCCCAACGCACTATGACACAATCCAGGACTTCTTCACCGAGTTCAAGTCACTTGTGTTGTAGTTGAAGCAATGTGGAATTGAAAAGAAAGAGGACCAAATGATCTTGTCTATACTTTCGAAGTTGGGGCCAGAGTTCTCAGTTTTTGTGAGTACATTCCACTCCGGCAAGTTAACACTTCGAAACTGGCAAATGCCCAGTCTGGAAAACTTCATGGAGTCACTCACTCAGGAGCAAGACAAACTTATCCAAATGGGCACCATCAAGACCATGGATCAAGCACTAGCAATGGGAGTTTCAAATTCCTCAAAGGGAAAGCCCAAGTCCAAGAATTCGAATCTGCCAGAGAAGAAGAAAAACCCAAATCCAGTGATGCAAGTTCGAATCCTTCCAAGGAGAAGGACAAGAAGGGAAAAGAGAAAGCCAAATGCACCTATTGCCACAAGGGATGGCATTTAGAGAGCTCGTGCATGAAAAAAATCATTGACACCATGGCGCAGGTGCTGGAGAAGAACAACATTCCGATCCCTAACAGCATAAGGAAGAAGGATGGCAACTCCAGTTCAAATGAAAGCAAGGAGAAATGTCATGCTTTGGTGGCAGGTACTTCTAACTCTTCATCTTTTGTCATTGATTCAAGGGCTTCTAGGCATATGGTATCCAAGAAATAGCTCTTCTCCTCCATGAGTTCGAATGCTGGCCTAGTAGTTCGAATGGGGGATGATTAAGAACTCCAAACCAAGGGGATTGGGAGGATTGATTTAAAGCATGGCTATTTCAATGAAGTATTGTATGTACCAGATCTTGTAGCAAATTTGTTGTCAGTATATCAGATGACCCATATAGGAGAGCCAAAGAGAGTGACTTTCACTACAGACATGGTAGAGATTGCAGAGATCTCAACAGACCAAGTCATTGCAGTTGGGTTTGCAGACCAGTATGAGAGGAGGTACAAGTTCTCTAACTTCCTCCCCACTTCCAATGACCAAGAACTTCTCTCACATGCCATTGAGGTTTCGAAGCTATGGCATGACAGGCTTGGTCACATGAACTACAAGTACTTGCAGGCACTACACATAGATGAGATGGTGGAAGGACTTCCACAAATCAGATAATTAGATGGAGCATGCATTGGGTGCGTAGTTGGGAAGCATCCTGAGAAAATCTATGAGAAGGGGAAAGCAAGGAGAGCAACTCAACTACTTGGGTTAGTGCATTTAGACTTGATTGGTCCATTTCCCTCTCCTTCATATGGTGGATCAAGGTATGTGCTTACACTCATAGATGATTACTCTAGATTTTGTTCGGTGTACTTCCTTAAATTGAAGTCTGAAGTGTTTGAGCACTTAAAGATTTGGAAGGCACTAGTAGAAAATCAGAGTGGGTATAATATTAAGGTCCTTAGGAATTATAATGGAAAGGATTATGTGAATAAGAACCTACATCAACTTTGTGAGGAGAGTGGCATCCAAATGCAACACTCAACTCCCTACACACCACAGTAGAATGGTGTGGTTGAGAGGAAGAATAGGTCACTCAAGGAGATGGCCACTTGCATGAAGGAAGCAAGGGATATAAGTCCCAAACTATGGGTTGAAGCCATTAGTTTTGCTGCTCACATACAAAACAGATCCTTTTCACAAATCAGTAAAAGGAATGACACCTTATGAGGCATGGTTTGGTCAAAAGCCAAATGTCTCAAATTTCAGAATTTTCGGGACTAGAGCATGGGCTAGAATCCCCTCCGAAAAGAGGAAAGCCTTGCAACCACAAAGCAAGGAGTGCATTATATGGTGAAGAAACCAAAGGTTACAAGCTCTTTGACACCTCCACTTGCAAGACATTTGTTGAGAGAAGTGTGAAATTTGAAGAAGAGCCAATTCCTGATTTCGAGCTTGCACTGGGGGATTGCTCCTCTCCTCAACCATTCGAAGATGTAAGTGATGATACATGCTCTGTTTTTTCTGATATTTCTGATAAAAATGTTGCTGAATATGACTCACCATCTAGGCCCAAGTGGGCTGAAAAAATTGTACAAGCAATTAGGGAATTGGCAGGCAATCCCCATGAGCCTAGGAAGACTAGATCACAAACTAGAAGATCTTTCTTTGCAAGTGACAATGCTCTTGATGAGCACTGTTATATGCTAATTGGGATTGATCCTCAGTCATATTAGCAAGCTTGTAATGACCCAATATGGAGATCAACAATGGAAGAAGAATTCTAGTCCCTCCAAGAGAACAATACATGGGAATTGGTTCCTCTTCCTCCTAAGAGGAAGGTTGTTCAATGCAAATGAGTTTTCCGAACCAAAATTGCTGCTGATGGTTTTGATATGAAACATAAGGAAGTATTAGTATCTAAGGGCTATTCTCAGTTCCATGGTGTTGATTACCTAGAGACCTTTGCACTGGTTGCAAAGATGGACTCAATTAGACTAGTTCTAGTGTTGACAACTAGTAAAGGTTGGGAAGTTCACGGCATGAATGTTAAAAGCGCATTCTTACATGGTGAGCTACAAGAATAAATCTATATGCAGCAGCCTGAAGGTTTCCAAGAGGATCCTTCATTAGTATGTAGGTTGAAGAAATCATTGTATGGACTCAAGCAAGCCCCCAGGGCTTGGTATGCTAAAATGGATGCTTTTTTGCTCTCTATTGGTTTCATGAGATGCAAATCAGACCCTGACGTGTATCTGCAGCAACATGATGGTATTTGTCAGGTCATTGTTCTTTATGTTGATGATCTCCTCATTACAGGTAGTTGCAGCAATTTAATTGTCCAAATCAAGTCATCTTTGCATAATGAATTTGCCATGACAGACCTTGGATTGCTAAGGCAAATTTTGGGCTTGGAAATTGAGAAAAATGAAAGGGGCATCAAGATGATTCAACCAAAGTATGCTTCATACCTTCTAAATAATTTTAGCATGGCTGAGTGTAAGGCATCTAAGTCTCCCTTTCTTTCTGGTATTAAAATGCATGAATTTGGCAATTCTCCATTGGTAGATTTTACACTCTACAGGAAACTAGTGGGTAGCTTGCTCTACCTCACTCACACAAGACCTGATTTGTCTTGGTTAATTGTTGTAGCAAGACATATGCACCAGCCACATGAGATCCATTGGATATCAGCAAAAAGAGTTATTCGGTATGTCCAGGGAACCAAGAACTTCCGGGTGCACTACACAACTAGTTCCTCACTTCCACTAGCTAGATTTTCTTATTCATATTGGGATGGAGATCCCACTAACAGGAAGTCAACTTCAGGTTCTATTTTTATGTTTGTTGAAGGTCACATTTGCTGGTCAAGTAAGAAACAACACACCAGTTCACTTTCATCAGCAGAGGCTGAGTACAGGGCAACAGTCAATGCTGCTACACAGTGTGTTTGGTTGCAAGGAATTCTTCGGGAATTTGGTGTCACAATTGATTCTCCAACCAACATTTGGGTGGACAATCAAAGTGCCATAAAAATATCTATTGATCCAGTTCAGAGGCAAAGAACAAAACATATTGAGATACACATGCATTACATTCGGGGCTTAGTGCATGACAGGGTGATCTCACTGCAGTATTGCCCATCCACCGAGCAAACTGCTGATATTTTTACCAAGGATTTCATAGAGAAGACCTTCACCTACCTGAGATGTTTGCTTGGGGTGAGTGAAGGATGGTAATTTGTTGTTATTTGTTGCAAGTCCAGCCCCATGTCC
This sequence comes from Pseudotsuga menziesii, assembly GCA_001517045.1. Lineage (NCBI taxonomy): Eukaryota > Viridiplantae > Streptophyta > Pinopsida > Pinales > Pinaceae > Pseudotsuga > Pseudotsuga menziesii. The sequence goes on along the minus strand of LPNX010978383.1, from coordinate 68,533 downwards.
ATTCTTGCGGGAAGGTTTTGTCCCATGAGGTTTTCCTTCTTTTCCTTGGTTCATATGGACAAATAAAATTGTAATTTCCGAATTATGTATTTGAGGTGACTTGAGCCATTGTTGCCAAGGCCTCATCATTTTGTGAGTTGTACTTAGTTGTTGGATTAATGGAGTGTGTTAGAACAGCAATCCACTCATTAGCACCTAATTACACTACTTAGTCAATTTTATTGCTTTTTAAGCTTTAATACACTATGTGGTGGACTAAGGGTGCTTAGTTGGACAAATGCCAAGTCATATTGGGGATTTCACACCCACATGAGCATTACAGATCAGTAAACCAGCCACATGTGCACCCCCATCGTTGCTGGTGCGCTCCCATTCATTGAATGTGGACAGGCAAGTTGACTTGGAGTGCTAGAGTGGGATTTTGGCCAACTTTGGCTTGATTCAGTGCATTAAATGCTGCATTGAGACTCTAAACCACCCATATTTCCACACCCACGCTATCTAAGGTGTAATTATTGACCCACAACACATCATCCATGTCCACTCAACAATTTGTGGTTGTTTGGGGTAATTTGGGACATGATTGGCCCACCTAGGGGGGTTTGATGTCTTTTTGGCAATTTTGACTTGTATGCTCACAATTGGCTTCCAAAGCCTCACAAAACTCTTATGTTGTATTATATACATGTTAATAATATGTTTTACGGTTATACAATCCAGAAATGATCTTGTTCTAGTTCACATTGTGTGTGTAATTTGTCTTTCAATTGATGTTTTTTTGCCAGTTTTGTACCAAATTTGATTTGTGAGCTTCACCAACGCTCCTAAATTCTCCCGTGGTTCGATTTTCTCACACTTTCAAATTTCTTATTTATTATATAGATTCAATAGTGTTGTTTTCCTTTATTATTTTGACTAAAAATTGTTGGTGACGGCACCGTTTTCTAGTTTTATTTTGACGGAAAAAGGGTTTGCATGCCTTTCTAGGTGAGTTACCTTGAACATTTAAAACAATTGTCATTGTGATGTTTTGTACGGTTGTCGAAGGTATTTATGGCAATGAGGTATGTTGATGGAATTAGTTATGATATCTTAGATTCTCTCATCATGACCAAACATGCACTCATAGCCAAACCTTTACTATAGCAGATGTTTCACATATTAGAACATGCATTTCTACCTTCTAATATTTAATCATATTTTAGTATCTAGTTTATTGGCTTCTAATAAGTAGAAGCTTCAAAATAAATAATAGTTTTAATTACCTATTACCAATTAACTACTATCTTACGGTAATTTTATCACTTTCAAAAAAATAATAAAAACATTAAATTTATAATTGTTTAAGATTCACATTGCTTGCCCATACTTTTAATTTTCTCATTAAATATATCTTTACCTCGTAGTATTAAATTATTATGTCACCGCAGGTGATATATATGAATCGCTCACGAGTATTAATTCATCTTGATATGGGCAAAAATGTTCAATTTTCTAAAGTTTGTAATATTTTTTATTAAATATAATTAAAAAAAATACAATTATTTGAATACTCATTGGTGTTTAGTTGCTTACGTTAACGCCTCAATATTTACTTCCCACATTGGCGATTGGGTGACGTAGGGTAGGCATGGTTGGATGGGGTTTGAGGCCTTAATATATTAAATCTTAAACATTTTGGTCCACGCGATCAGCAAGGTAGTCTAGAAACATTAAAGCTGGTGTATTTTCCCAAGGTTGTTCACAACCTCGTGTCTGCAAACATTAAAAGTGAGCGTGTTTCCATAGAATGGAGTCAAGATATAACCCTCGTAATCTGCGGGCATTAACCATTGGCATGTCTTCACCTTTTGCATGGAGGGCTTGAAATGAGGGTAGCAATAGTAGTATTGAGGGTAGTAAATTCTAGTTGGAAAGCATCCATCCAAGTTGGTAAGCATCGCATCTCACCCATATTTTCTATTTAGTCAAGAGTTCGATACCTCACCCTGCAGGGGCTTTGTTCGAGCAAGCAATAAACTTTCCTTCATAACTTTTCCTGTTTTTTCTTACTTATGCTCATCGAGGGCTTGAATGGTCGACCAAGGGTGGTTGAAATAAAGGCACTAGGGTCAAGTCTACCTCAAGTTATGTTATCCTTCTCTTCAATTAGAAGAATAATGTGATCTCTCGTGGGGGTCCCATACAAGAGACTGAAGTGACTCATCTTCAGTCGTGATCAGTTATTCATCTTGAGGCACGAATTTAAGAAATCTTCTCCCTTTTGTTGAAAGTTAATCTCCTTTGTGTGCGTAAAACCTCCTTCCATGGTTTCCTTCTCGAGATTGTCCATTGGAAAAGCCTAACCCACCTAAGTTTATAACTGCCCTGTCTCCGAGAATAAGCCCGCGAGAAATATGAAGAATTGGAGGGAAAACGTACCCTACCTGATCGTATCAACAATTATTCACCTTACCCCCTTTTCAGCTATCTTTACCCACTCTTACTCGCACCAGTCTAGTTGCTCATTTATTGCTCTCACCGACACTATAGCTGGCATTGGTAGAATGGGTCAGTGGTCACAGTTCCTAATCCACTCTAGCAACTGCCTCCATTCTGGTACATCGTACTTGATTAAGCTCTGCCTACGTCACATATCAATCTGGGTACCTACCTACCTACCTACCTTTTACCTCTGCTTGGATTTGATACTATAACTAAGGTCACACGCAATTATATTCGCCCTACACGCACACATTATCTCTATATGGTTCGCCTTTTTATCTAATCTATTATAACGTGGTCAGCTTATGGGTTGCCCCTATTATGGACCGGGCTCTATTACCCTATTTATTACGCAGACCTAGCTTATTATATACCAATTAAGCCGCTCTACTACAAGTTGGAAAATTTAGTACATGCTATATTTAAGCCCCCCTTTATATACAGTCATAAGTTGCAGTCACCTTCTTTCCTTGCGGATTTGGAGGACCAGGTTCTTCGTTATAGTTCCTTTCAATAAATATCTATGTAATGGCGGATGTATTCTCATGCCGTAGTCAAACAATAATGCTATGATAATCCTAAGCGCCCCTCCCCACCATTATAAGACCCCTCTGCCTTTCTCGTCTTCAAACTTGCCCTTCACTCCTACTATGTGCTTCCAACATCTCTAGAATTTGCTTGCTTCCTTTTGAATTCTCCCAGCTTTACAACATATAAAATGGGGGAAGCAACAACAAATGGATTTTCCATCAATGAAAACAGACATTCAGACATTCGTATAGTGATGCTCAAAGCTATTTGTTATGGTGGATTTGCAAATGTGCTTTGATAGGCATAGACATGTTTGTTACTATGAACAAGAATGTTCTATAGTTTTCTATACTGATATCAGTGCATTGGAATGTGATATTGTAGATTGGCATTTGACTATTTTTTTTGAAGCAATTAAGTGGAATTAATGGTATTAACTTTTACAACAGTAACATTTTCAAATCTGCAGGTGAGTTCTAATCTGAGATAGATATCTCAACATTGTTGTTGTATATCAAACTGGATTTTGGTTTTCTTTTTGTTTTATAATGGTAGTTTGAAGAAATGTGTTGGATCTTTGGACGTTTTAGCAACTTCTCATAGCAAAGGTTAATGCATGGAAAATAACACATGTTCAATGTGGGAAATATATAGATCAAACACAAACACTTGATTTCAACATTTTTTGGTTCAGTAATGTTTGAATTAACTCTTTATCTTGAACATTGACAGGAATTTCATTTTCCAATGCTGCATCACTTGGACTTGGTGCCATCCAAGTCCTGTCCCAGTCGTGGAAATCTCCACTAATTTCTTAAGGTTATGATGAAAATTCAACTTGTTGGCTTTCTATCCCAAATATTAGAATCAAATTTGTGTGTTTGAGGAATGTCAATTAATCTATTATACATGTGATCATAGTTGCAATTGTTGTATGGCACATGGATAAAGCTGGAGGACGTCTCCTCCTCATGGGGAGAAACTGATTTACAGTCGAGGGTGGTATGTTCATGAATCTAATTTCAATCAAAGGCATTTATGTGAAATTCTGTTGATGTGAACAGGTCTCGTATGGGGCTTGGCCTTATGTCTCTTGCTCGATAGTTTGTCAATTTACTTGAATGCAAGTCTCTCCAAACGTTTTATATTTCTATGCTCTGCTTAAATCTCCGCAACTCTTTCCTATAAAGAATTACATAGCATGGAATTGAACAATATGTATTTTCAATGGTAAAGTTAGAGTATTACCTGAAATTCCTTATTTGGTTGAGAGAGTTAAATTTATTTTGTTCTTGTTTTAGGGAGTAGCTTCTCAGTATTAAACATTCTTCATTATGCCGGCTTTAGTGAGTATGATGATAAGTTTTAGAGTTCTAGTTGTCAGTCTATTGGATAACATGGTTCGGTAGTTGCTACCATCATCTTATATGTGATAAGTAGTTAATGTCATTGGTTGATTCCAATGAAGTCTATGCTTATGTTACACCCCTTTTTAAGTGTGAACAAGGGTGCTTAGCACATGTTTTAAATCTTTTCCAATTATCATTGTTTCGACAAAACACTGAGAAATCGATTTGATGGCTAAGTAATGAAATCGATTCTATACCTAAAAATCTCGTGGCAAAATCATTTTCTTTTTTATTACAATTTTGTGGCAAAAGTATCGTATACCATATAGCTTATGTATTATGGCAATAGTTATTAGCAACTACTATGACATTGCCACCTCATGGCTCTTGTTAAATATTGATATCGGTATACACAAATTGCTTGTTAATACTTTAATTTTTGCATCAAAACTTTTTTAAGATTAGACAATCACTCATAATCTTTCATACTACAAATAGATACATTTGAATTCTGGCGAGTAGAAAGGGTTTCAAGTTCAGTAGATTTTTTTTAATGTGCTTTAAATTTAAAAATGTTGGCATCTATTTCAAACCATAATGGATTGGAATCTAATAAGAAAATATGCCACATGCTATAACTCTTTTTGTGCTATGCATTGTCTAATTTAAAATGAAGATTATATTCAAGAAGGATCTCTGATTTATATAGCATTTGTATAAGTATATTGTTGTAGTGTACATCTCACAAAACATAGATATGGCATTCCAAATTTATTGTTTAAGGATAGAAGTTGAACTTTAACGATTTTCAGATCATGCCTCTCAGATGACGGCCCGGGATAATATCGCATCAATGGAAAGGGTTGTTTTTATTCCAAAACATGGCAAGAGTTGTTTTTATACACGAAGTTCCTATAAAACAAATTTCAAAAGGTTATAAGAATAGTGATTGCGTTTACAACATATTTAATTGTCCACTAGAATGACAATATCTGTAATCCCTTAGTTGCCTCCTCTATCCATAACATATTGCATAGTTGTAATTTCTTTTAGTTATTCAATATTCATATAAATACATTATACATTATTATTGATGATTGTCCGTTATCAAACTTGCTTTCCTACAACGGTTATAAACATTTGTCTATGCCTTGCGATTCAGTCGCGTGGAGCATAAATGATGGTCTTCTCAACTGCTACCGAATTATCTTGAGCTTGTTGCGTATGCACTGGAATCAACTGGAACTTTTGCTTTCCTTTTAACACATTGTGGCATGTGTCAAAGGTGACCTCATCCATTATGGGATGTGTAAGTAGCACATCTAGCATCAATTTACATTCCATTAAGATTTGGACAAATTTAGGGCATTAAATGTCTATTTCAATACTAACCTAACCTCGACAGGTATATGCAACCATGCAACACTTTTTTAACGTTGAGATGGATGATATTCATTAATTAATATAGGTGGCAGCATGCACAGAGGAAAATTCAATGCTAGTTGAATCCTTTCCAACATTTAATCTTCTAGTTTTTTATTTTCTTATATTTTGACAGCCAAAGTATTCAAACAAGCACAAAATAACTTATAGAAAATCTCTATTGTCGCTACAATTTGGAAATTACCGGGTTAGGTTCGAGTTGCTTTCTAATCTAGGATTTTTATAATAAAAAACGTGAAAGAAAAAATCCATAACATTTGGCAGTCCCGAGGCTAGGCGTCTGTGATCCAATATAAGTTCGATTTCGAAGTTTAGAATGTGTTGGTTTTACGTTAACCAACTTAAAGATTCATGAAAATGGAGTCTATTTTCCTAATGGGTAGGGTATTCCATCATTTTGTGGAGCTTAGCACACCATGAATACGCTTTCTCTGAGGTGATTTATTGTTTTCTCATCAATTTTGTGTAGTTACATCAATTCACTTTGAATTTGTAGTGGCGTTATTTATGATTTTGCAGTGGGTTTATTATCCTTCATTCTCCACAAACATAGTAACTAATTACATCTATGTATTTTCAACAATTTTATAGGTTTGAAGTAGATTTGTTAAAGAAATTTGCCATGATTTTTCTTCTAGAGCAATCTCGTCCAAGGGAAATTTCAGCAGGTAGATATGAGTTTGGATAGGGAGCCTCACCAGATGCAACCATAAGTAAAGGACGCACCAAGCACAACTACGCCACCAACACCATTAGTCCTGCCCTAATAGCCATTGTTGTAGTTGTAGGCAGCACTTTACTGGTGGTAAGTTATTACAAGTTTTATTTTGTTTTTTGTTTTTATAGCAGACATATTGATTGTGATTAGTATCTGTATAACGAGAGGGAAAGTGGTAGATGCGACAACTGTATTATGTAGTATGTGTCATCCACCGACGATAACCCAACTGCCTTCTTGCAACAACAGAAAATAGCATGCCTGCCTTTGCCTCTCTGGAATCTGGATGCTATCCAGATCATATACTTTTCACAAACCTCTCTGAACATTTCGTCGGTTTGAGGGCCACCTTCGAATCAACCCGATACGATCATGCATATAATCGCCATTTCTCTTTGAATTCTAACAGTGCCCATCTGCAATTAGTGACGCAATTTTCTTGAAAATTTGGATGCAAAATAATGAAAATCATGATGGTGGAAAGCAGAACAAAGGAATGTTGCATGTGTGGCCACATGGGATTCTCAGATGAGATCTTTCAATGCAAAAGACGCCTTCACAGGTTTCAACACAAGTATGTATGTAATCGAGAGGCTCATATTGTTTTCTTTTATTAATTATCTCAATTCCTTTATCCAGATCTATAGGAATTGCTCATGTCATGTAGTATGGCAGATATTGTAGTTGGTTGTATCCTAAAACAAACTCGTATCAGACATGTGATTGGTGTTTGAGAACTCATGGAGAAGCAAACGGAAAAAGCCTTCACAGATGTATGTATGAGAAAAGGTCTTGCAAAAGGATTTTCCTGATTGACCATGATTAGCACGCCATTAAAATGCAAAAATATACAAGAAGGGTAGAAAGGCCAAGTATTAATGGGGTTATGTTCAATAGTATAGTGCTTCGCCCCAAGAAAGGGTGCTTGCTAGGGAAAGGCTCATTCGCCAAGGTCTACCAAGCTAGAAACCTGGTTCATTTGCTAAGGTCTACCAAGTGAGAAACCTGAAGGCAGGCCATATCGTCCCCATGAACAAATAAATATACGCCAAGAATTTATTTTTTAATTTAATAAATACAGGAGGCTACTCCTCATTCACTATCGACATACGACGAACGCCGAAGGAGGACCATCACCTTAATAACACCTTTGGTGTAATTATTTGTTATTGATTAAGAGTTGGTCTTTTCTGGACATAAGTTAATAGGTTAACAATCTAAGACTCGAAAACATAAAGATTTAGCAAGAGTGATAGTATACCTCCTTATGGGTGACCAATAGGTCATTTAAGGTGGTATGGTTTTCCTTGAAGGTGGTATGATTTTCCTTGAATAATGGTGATGAGTCACCCACATTTTCACTTGGTAACCAATGATAGTTGCCTCGATGTGGATTAACAACTGAGTTATGAAGCGTTTTTCCACCTTAAGAAAAAAATTTAGAGAGATTATAACTAGTCAAGTAAATTGCCATGATAAGGGGGTTATAGCCATGTTATAAGTTGTCACAATAGGTGGGTTACAATTGTCTTAACAAGATATGTTCTGATAATAAGGGGGATTGCAACTCGTATAATGCATTGTCGTAATAGGAAGATAGTAACTATTTTAATGAGTTTCCATAATATAGGGACTATAACTAGCTCAATGAGTTACAATTATATGGGGATCACTGATGAGTTACGACGATAGGGGGATCATTAGTAGACTAATGTGATGTCAAGATAGGAGGGTTAAAACTACCTTGATAAGATACAATGATATGGGGATTACAATTGGCTCGATAGCCTACCATAATAGGAGGATTACCACTGACCTTGTACACTATCATGATAAGGGGATTACATATAACCTAATAAGCTACCATGATTGCCGCACCCAGAGAAGCGACGTGCTCTCCAATCCAGTATGGGGGAGATCCTATCATTGCACCGAGAGAAGAGAGGTGCTCTCCAAACCAGTATGGGGGAGATCCTGTCACGTTAGTCACGTTATGCTAGCCGACATAAATAAAAAATATAAATTACATATCGACTTAATTAAAATATTAAAAAAAATGAAAATAACATAGATCCATTTTAAACCTAGATCTATCAAGTACCGAGACGGATCCAAATGGTAAAAAACTGTACACCTCAAGAAATTGGATTCCTCTCGGTGCTTGATATATTAGGGTTTAAAATGGATCTATGCTAGTATTATTACACTTAGCCAATAGGTTGCCATGACATGAAGGTGACTTACTAATAAGCTACCATAATAAGGGAATTACAACTAACCCAATAAACTACCACAATAGGGGAATACAACTTCACATGCATTGCCACAACAGGGGGATTATAACTAACTTAAGAGTTGTCACAATGGAGAGATTGCAATTAGTGTAAAACGTTATTATGAGAGTGTGATTATAGAAAATTTAATAAGCTAGCATGATAGGAGGATTATAATTGGCTTAATAAGATACCTTGATTTTGGAATTATATAGTTGGCTCGAGAAATCGCTACAATAGGAGGTTATAACTTTCTCAATAAACAATGGCAATACAAGGATTATAATTAACATACTAAGCCAACACAATATGTAGATTCATCCAACCAATACAATGTTGAAAAAAGAGGTTAGAACTAACCTAATACACTACCATGGTAGAGGATTGCAATAGCCCAATACACTATCACACTAGAGATATTATATAGTTACCACAATAAGGAGATTACTACTTGCCCAATAAGTTGCCACAATAAGGATTACAAATAACCATAATATAATAGGGGATTATTATTAGCTCAATAAGCTACCAAGTAACACCATGTTTTGCATCTTGCTTTACTTAGTTCACCTTGCTTTAGTTGGATGGTCTATATAAGTAAGCATATTTTTAAGACAACTTTCATTATGGCAAGCATTGTAACTTTGTTGTTCCATGTTATTGTCATCTGGTGACTTATTTCATTTTACTAGGATATTGTATTGTGGAAATACTGGAAATTTATATTAATTAATATTAATGTTCTTGTGTGATTGGTTATCTCATTTGATTAGAATATATATTTAATATATTGATTTATGATTATTATTCATCCATTACTATAATTAGTTCTAATGACACTCGATATCATTTAATATTGGTAATAATGTAATGTGATGTTATTAGGACTCACGTTGACCTATGTAAGATGTTGGGAGCAACCCCGACGAGTATTAATATTGTGTTCTAATCACATATGGGAAATGACTTTTGTTAGCGAGGATGGTTAATTTAGAAATTGAAACCATGTGAGGCTTGAGAAGGGAAATATTGATCTAAAACCTTGGAAATATGGTTCTTGAGTTATATTATGGGTAAGGCCCTTTAAGGTAGGGTTTAACCTACTGGATGGTCTTCATATGACCTAAATGTTTTTTAACCTTAACCCTCATTTTTCCCTAAGTGTATTTAGGAATGTTAATTGCTTTTAGAAAGGGGGTTAGAAAAGGAGAAGGGGATATTAGGAGAAAGTGTTGGGAAAAATACTAGGGAAAAGGAAAGGGCAACGTTGTCATTAGGAGTCTAGCTATCGTGATATTGAATGTTTTTTCTACCTTGGGAAAGAGGAAATTGTCACCAAGTTGTGTTGGTAATTAGGATAATTGAAGAATTCTTAAGCATGGTATAAGTGGGTAAGTGGAGGATAGGGTGTTGGTTGTGGAGCCTAATCTTCTAGATTCAGAGATGTTATTGTCCAGTCATGTTTGTACCCTAGTTTTAGTGTACACTCGTCTCAACAGGTGGGAGAAATTTTTTGGGATCATGTTTGTTGTCCAATAGTTTATGAGGCCATGGTATTGGATGACCCATGGTATTTTCCCATGGCAATTCCCCTATAAAAAGAAATAATTGTAATAAGGTTGTGTATTGTATCGTAGCATTATAAAACAATGAAATCATTGTAATAAGGTTGTGTATTGTATTGTAGCAATATAAAACAATCTTTGTGATTTTGTGAGAGAGCGAAGAGGAAGTGCAGTGGGTTTGTTACAGCTTGTATCCTTTCATTTTGTTGGACGGTATAATAATAAAAGGACTGGAAATTTATGTGTGGACATAGTCCATCTTGGGTGAACCACGTTATATTAGTGTCTTTTTTGTAATGTGTTTATGTTTTAATATTTGCATCTTGTTTAATTGTTATTGCTATGCGATCTTGTTTTCCAACAATTGGTATCAAAGCCAAAAGGTCTATTTGGATGGTAAACTCGTAGGAAAGAAGGATTCCTGGTTCGAGTGGGAGCAATGGTATAATAAGGAAAGTTTAGGGTTGAGAAATTTAATGACCAAAACTAATAGTTATGGAAGATGCAAATGGAGGACTATCTGTACCAGAAGGATATATACATGTCATTGGGCAGAAAAACAAAACAGTCAACGACTATGAAGGACAAAGAATTGGAGGTTCTTGACAGAAAGGAACTGGGAACAATACGGTTGTGTTTGGCTTCATTGGTGGCTTTCACTATTTCAAGAGAAAATATAATAGAGGGTGTGATGAATGCATTGCTAATCTATATGAAAAAGCCTTAGCTTCCTACAAAGTATTTTTAATGAAGTGTTTATTTAATATGAAGATGTCAAAAGGTGGCTATGTTGTTGATCATTTAAATGAATTTAATACGGTTACTAATCAGCTAAGTTATGTAGTTGTGAACTTTGATGATGAGGTTAGGGATCTTCTAATCTTGTGCTTATTGCCATAAAAATGGAATGGCTTGGTCATGGCTATAAGTAACTTTGTCTCTAGTTCAAACACTCTTAAATTTGATGATGTTATTCTTAGCCAGGAAGTGCAAAGAAAAAGCACATGTGAGACATCAGGTAATGCATTGACCATGGAGAGAGGAAGGATCCTAGATAATCACAACAAGTCTAGAAAGCATAGATCCAACTCCATACTAGGAAAGATAGAGTGTTGGAACTGTGGTAAGAGAGGACATCTAAAGAAAGACTGCATAGCTCCAAAGAAGAAAGGGGACAGGCAGCAAGAGACTACTCAGGAAGCTAATGTAGCAGGTGATATGTTACAAGATGCTTTGACTCTTGCATTAGATAATACTAGTGATTAGTAGGTAGTGGATTTAGGGCCTTCATGTCATGCTACACCACATAGGAAATTCTCTCATGATTATTTTCCAGGTGATTTTGGACATGTTTTATTGGGGATGATGATATGTGGAGAACCTCCTGTAATAAACAATGAAAATGCACGATATAATAGAAATTATAGATCACATAAGAGATTTTATTAATCGTAGGCCACTTAGAGGGGGAAACCTCCTTTGAGCAAGCTCAATACAAGATAACTCTTCAATGATTTCATTGGCCTCAACACTTAGTTATATACTAAGTCTAATCTAAACAACTATTACTCCCCATGAATGTGGGATAATACAACATACTAACTGGATGACTTAACATCAACTATTAATCCCCGTGGATGTGGGATAAAACATATTAACGGGACGACTTACAAAGCATATGCATCCAATAAAATATACTAACAAAATAAAGAGGAGGGTTGACACGGGTTCTTAACATTCCCTCCCTCTTAGAAAAGCTTTGTCCTCAAACCTTAAGATGTGGAAACTGTTGTTGAATATGAAGGAGTGGTTCCCATGTAGCATCCTTTGGTTGCACGCTGTGCCACTGAATTGAAGACCTCTGTGATGGACCGAGAGAAAGCTGACAAGTGCGCTTATTGAGGATGGCCTCTGAATCCGAAATGATGGATCCTTTATATCCCATTTTGGTAAAAACAATTTGTGCACTGATGTTGGTGCCAATCACTTGCTGAATGCGAGACAGAGGAAGTGCCAATTTATAAGCAACATACCCAATCTTTTGAAGAACTGTATACGGGCCAGAGATCTTTGGAGTGAGCATTTGATTCCCTTTGTCTTTCAAGGAGGATTGCTTGTAAGGTTGTAGACGAAGAAAAACCATATCACCAACTTGAAAAGTGCGCTCAGAACGCTGTTGATCGGCCTGTTGTTTCATGCGGATTCTTGCCATGTGAAGATTGTCTTGCAAGAGGTGAAGAATTTGATGTCGATTTCGAAGAACCATGTCAACTTCCTGAACTAGTGAACCGATGGGGGTGGATGGAAGGAGTATTGGAGATGCGTGACTATAAACTGCTTGATATGGAGTCATTTTAGATACCACCATTCAGTGAGAGGGAGCCACTTTTCCCATTGATGTTGTTCTTCAGAGGTAAAACAACGAAGATAAGTTTCCCAATATTTGTTGACGACTGCAGTTGGACCATCTATTGGTGGGTGATAAACTGAACTCATATGTAGTTTGGTGTCAGTGAGGCGAAAATGACTTGTGAAAGTTGTGTTGCGGTCTGAGACAATGGAAGAAGGGATTCCATGAAGAAGGAATATATGGTCCATGAAATTTTGTGCGACTGAAGAGGTGGTATATGGATGGCTGAGAGCACAAAAATGACTATATTTGGAGAGTCGATCCACCACAACCAAGATTATGGTCTTCCCTCCATATTTAGGGGGCCCTTGAATGAAATCCGTCGAAATATATGTCCAAATCCTTGTAGGGGTGAGAAAAGGTTCGAACAATCCGGAAAGGAGTGTAGTTTCACCCTTGTGGTGCTAACAAGGAGCAAATTCAGCAACCATATGTTGAATTTCTCATTGCACCCCCTTCCAAAAGAAGTTACGTTGCACCAGCTCATATGTTTTGATGAACCCAGAGTGCCCTGCCGATGGAGAAGCATGGAGTTCATAAGAGACCACATGTTTAAGGTTTGTGCTCTAGGGAAGCACTAGACGACCCATGTATCTCAGAGAAAATCCATCCCAAGATGAATACGGTACCACAGAAAGGTTACTGGCCAACTGTTGGATTATTTCAGATAATGAGGAGTCATTAACATAGCCTTGCTGAATAGAGTGTAACCAAGTTGGAATAGGCATAGAAATGACTGAAAGAGAAACATGGGAATCAAATGTGCAGAAAAGAGCATCCACCACAAGATTGTCCTTAGCCTTCTTGTAAGTGATCTCATAGTCATAATCCCTGAGTTTGCTAACCCATTTCTGTTGTGTTGGGGATGAGACCCGTTGTTCTAGGAAATATTTCAAACTCTGGTGATCAGTCTTGATGCCGAAAGGATTCTCTAAGAGGGATGGCCACCACTTCTGTACTGTATACAAAATAGTCATCATTTCCTTCTCATATGTAGAGGTGGATAAATTCTTTCTTGAAAGTGATTTGTCGATGAATTCAATGGGATGTTCATCTTGAAAGAGGACAACCCTAAGTCCATTGTCGTAAGCATCACTCTCAAGAGTGAAGAGCTTGGAAAAATTAGGCATCGCAAAAGGTGCATCGGAATGAAATATCCAAGGGAGTAGTTGAGACTGCTGAAGGTTGCATCTAACTGAAATGGAGCTGAGCGATGACACCATTTGAATTCATCTTAAGGAGCTTTTCCATGCGATGGGAATTGATGATGCTGAGAGAACCTGGTTGTAAGCCATTGAATGTGTGTTTGTTTCCATTAACTGAAAATTGCATCCACAGTTCAGCAAAATCCCATAAGATGGGTTCAAGTGTGTGTAACCATTGAGTTCCCAAAATCACATCACATCCTCCTAGAGGCATGGCAAACATGTTAGAGCGCAAGTTATAATCTCCAATAGAGATACACACATTGCGACACTTTCCTTTGCAAGGTAAGGTGCTCCCATTGGCAACCATGACTTTAAATATGGAGCAAGGATGGACAAAACTATCAACTTGTTTGGCAATCTAAGGGTCAATGAAGTTATGGGTGCTACCATAATTAATGAGTATTGTAAGAGGAATCTTCTTGAAGAAACCCTTGACTTGCATGGTTTGTGGGGCGGTGACTCTGGCTAATGCATGGATAGATATCTCTGGGTGTTCGTGATGAGAATGAGGGTCAACAGGTGGCTGCTGAATGTCGACCTGATCGTCTACTAGATCCCGAGCAACTTCACAAATTTCAAGTGCGGGTGGTGAAACCACATCCAAGAGATAGAGCTTTTGTTTAGTACATTGATGTCCCAGGGTGAATTTCCCATCACAATTATAACAAAGTCCTTTTTCCCTACGTGCCCGCATCTCGTCTTCAGACAAGTGCTTGATAGGAGTGGGTCTAGGAGTTGGAGGGATTGGATGTCTTTGGGAAACCATATTTCTGAATGGAACAAAAGTGGATTTGGGGCATTGCTTAGCCCTGATCTTGTCCTCCTCCAGCTTAGCCAACCCTAGGATTTCCATCATTGTGTTGGGACAGAACATGATAACCTCAGATAGGATTGTATCCTCCAGACCACTGATAAAACAACTCCTATAGAATGCATCAGACAATCATTTTGTGTGATTGAACAATTTCTCAAATTCGGTCTAATACTCTCGAATAGTGTCAGTCTGGCGAAGGTTGGTGAGTGCTCCTATGAAGTCATCAAAATCACGAGGGCCAAATCGATGCAAAAGGAGTTGGTAAAAATCTGTCCATTGTGGTGCGTCATGAGCCTTGATGTACCAACGGAACCATTGAAGGGCTTCATGTTCCAAATGAAAGGATGTGAGTGAGACTTTATTGACATCAAGATTTTTATGCAGACTAAAATATTGCTCGGCCCTGTAAATCCATCCAGTCGGATAATCACCATTGAAGCGAGGAAAATCAAGCTTTGGCCCACGAAAGTTGCTAGAGGAAGAGGACCCAATGCCTGTAGAAGACCCAGGTTGTTGTTGGTGGTTCATGGGTGAATGCAGAGGATGGAGGCTGAGAATTTTTTGATCCAAAGCTTTGAGTTTGGTCTTGATGGCAGCAAGTTCTTCTTCCATGTGTTTATTTGCGCTTGCGCGGATGACAACCATAAGTAATTTTTTTTATTTTTTTTAGGGAAATTGGTAGAAAAACAAAAATGGAAAGGAATTTAGAGAAGGAAAATTTTGAGTTGGGAAAAACTCAGGTGGGTAATTGGGGTTTGACTGGGTTTTGAACACTTGTTGAGGGACAGGAAATCAGAAAAGGTGAATTTTAGAGGTGGGATGAAGGAATATGCAGAATGGTATTATGAGGGTTACAATGAAGTTTTAAGGGAAACAGAGCTAAAACAAGGAAGATATGGCTAGAAAGCTGTGGGAGTGCTACAAAGTTTTTCTTCTTCTTCTTCTGAAGAAATGATTTGTGGCGGTGCTAGAAAGTTGTGCTTTATCAACTTGAAATGGAGTAAATGAGCTGTGACAATTCTGGAATTCTACACGTTATCAATTGTAAATAGATATGGGCCCCAAGTATATTCGGCTTCCTAATGGTTCAAAGGTAGTCACTCGGCCACCAAGGCTATCCCAGGCTTGAGTATTGGGGTAGTACCCCTCACTTCACAGCGTAGGTAAAACTACTAACCGCTTGGCAAAAAACGACAGCTCTTTAGTTTTCCTCATAGATGAGAATCTAGTCAATCTGGTGGGGTCGTTTCCCTTTTCACTTGGCAGGTCCTCTCAATGGCCATCTACTTCGGGGTTCTTGTGGTAATCCTCACAATGAGTTTTAGGGCTATGCCCAAGTACTTCCCATAGTTAAGCGGATAGGGTTTATTCCCTGATCCGAATGAATAGTACCACTACAAGAAAAAGAACTACTGCAATAATCACAGTGCCAGAAAAAATGTGGTAGAAATTCCACCCAATGCAACAACAAAAAAAAAACCCCGTAATTAGAGGTAGGGTTTTGAGACAAAATGTTAAAATGAGCATAACCACTCTGCTTCTACCCACGCAACCGAAATAGAAATATGGGCACACGGTCAAAATATTTTCGCTCTGCAATTTCTGCGGCCGTCATTGAAGTTCTGAAAAAATTGCTGATTTAAAATCCGTGATATATCCACTTTCGAAACTCCAAATGAGATGGTTTTTTTTTTGTTTGAAACTGCGTATTTTTGCAAGAGGAATTTAGATATTCAACCTATTTCTTTTGATTTTGTGCAGAAAGTTTCAGAAATTGATCTGAAAGTCCCCACCCAATTTTGCCCTCTTTTTTTTTGCCAAAAATAAGAAAATATTAAAAAAAAATTCCCACTTGTTCCAAGGAAAGTGTTGATACCAGATGCGGAGAACATCCTTCAATAAACAATGAGAATGCATGATATAACATAAATTTTGGATCACAAAAGAGATTTTATTAATCGCAAGCCACTTCGAGGGGGCAACCTCCTTTGAGCAAGCTCAATACAAAATAACTCTTCAATGATTTCATTGGCCTCAACACTTAGTTATATACTAAGTCTAATCTAAACAACTATTACTCCCCAGGAATGTGGGATAATACAACATACTAACTGGATGACTTAACATCAACTATTAATCCCGATGAATGTGAGATAATACAACATAGTAACGGGATGACTTACAAAGCATATGCGTCCAATAAAATATACTAACAAAATAAAGAGGAGGGTTGACACGGGCTCTTAACATGATCCATGTAAAATTGTTGGAATGGGTAAGGTACATATTAAGTTAAATAATGGAAATGAATGTCTCATAAAAGATGTAAGGCATATTCCTTCTATGAAAAGAAATTTGATCTCAACGGGGCAGTTGGGAGATAGCGATTGTTTGTCTACGTTTGGAAAAACGTGGCGAAAGATCACTAAAGGAGCACTGGTAATAGAAAAAGGAGATAGGATAGGTACGTTGTATTTATGTTCTGGTAATACTAATGATTATATCCCTATAGCTTCCACAGAAATAGGTGCAGCATTGTGGAATCATAGGCTTGGCCATATGGGTGAGAAGTAGATGCAGATTCTTCACTCAAGGAAATTGGTTCCAGATCTGAAGTAGGTAAGTTTGAAATTCGGTGAGAATTGTGTTTATGGAAAACATAAGAGAGTTGGATTTCTCAGGCTTGGGAAACAGAACAAGAGTGAAAAGTTAGAGCTTGTGCATATATATGTATGGGGACCAGCTTAGGTACAACCTCTTGGTGGCTCTCATTATTATGTTACTTTTATTGATGATGCAACTAGAAAAACTTGGGTTTATTGCATTAGACAAAAGTTTGATGTGTTTGATACTTTTAAGAAGTGGAAAGCTTTGGTTGATAATGAGACAGGAAAAAGGTTGAAATGTCACAGATATGATAATGGAGGTGAATATTGTAGCAAGGAGTTCGATAGTTATTGTTCATACAATGAGATTTGTAGAGAGAATACAGTCCGAGGAACACCACAAGAAAATGGTGTGTTAGAAAGGATGAATAGGACAATCATGGAGCATGCAAGGTGTATGAGATTGCTTGCAGGGTTTCCCTTACAGCTTTGGGTTGATGTTATAGATAATGTTGTTTATTTAATAAACAAAGGGCCTTCAAGCACTTTGGATGGTAGGATTCTAGAGGAGGAATGGACAGGTAAAAAGGTAAACTACTCATTTCTGATAACTTTGGTTATGAAGCATTTGTCCATATTGATAAAGAAAATAGATCAAAGCTTGAGGATAAATCCAAGAAATGCACCTTTATTGGATACGAGGTTGATGATTTTGGTTATCACTTGTGAGGTTATGGAAATAAAAAATCATTAGGAGTAGAGATGTAGTATTCAATGAAAAGGTTATGTACAAAGATCAATTGCAAGGAAAGAAAGAGGAAATCGAAAAAATAGAGCACATAGTGCTTGATGAAATCAAAGAAAATGAAGTTCCAAATGTACCGAAAAATAAAGAACAAAAACAAGTATCTCAAGCTCCTGCAATTGTAAGAAGATATACCAGGTTAAGTAGACCCCTTGAGTGATTCTCTCCTTCATTTTATTATTTATTGATGACTTATTCTAGTGAACCATAATGTTATGAAGAGGAAATACAAGTGGAAACTAGAAAGAAGTGGGAGCAAGGCATGAATGAGGAGATGGACTCATTGGTTAGAAACTAGATTTGGAATTTGGTTGAGTTGCTTGCAGGTAAAAGAGCATTGCAGAATAAATGTGTTTATAGGGTGAAGGAAGAAGAATGAGTACAAGGCTAGGCTGTTGTAAAGGGGTTTGCACAAAATAAAGGTATAGACTTTGATGAAATATTTTCTCCTGTTGTTAAAATGAATTCAATTGGGACTATTTTAAGTCTAGTGGTGGTAGAATATTTGCATATTGAACAGTTAGATGTAAAACCAACTTGTCTCCATGGGTATTTGGAGGAAGATATATATATATATATATATATATGCAGCAACCACATGGGTATGAGGTCAAAGGGGAGCAGAATTTGGTTTGTAGGTTTAAGAAGAGCTTGTATGGTCTGAAACAAGTTCCAAGACAATGGTATTTGAAATTTGATAAGTTTATGACAGAATAGGGTTATATTAGATGTCATTCTGACTATTGTGTTTATTTTAAGAGGTTAGATAATGGAAGATATATTATCTTATTATTGTATGTGGATGACATGCTCGTTGCAGGCTCTAACATGTAGGATATAAATGTGCTCAAAAGGAAACTAGCTAAATCATTTGAGATGAAGGATTTGGATGCTGCAAATCAAATCCTTGGTATGAGAATAACAAGAGACATGAAAAATCACAAATTGACATTGTCTCAGGGTGAGTACATAGAGAAGATGTTGGAGAGGTTTAGAATGCAGAATGAAAAACTAGTTTGTACACCTTTGTCCAACCATTTCAAACTAAGTAAGGAGAAGAGTCCCAAGACACATGAGGATATAGCATACATGTCCAAGGATCCCTATTCATCAGTAGTTGACAACTTGATGTATGCCATGGTGTGCACAAGACTAGATATTTCACATGCAGTGGGAGTTGTGAGAAGGTATATGAAAAATACAGGTAAAGGGAATTGGAGGGCAATACAATGGATTCTCATGTATTTTAGAGGTACCACTTCTCATGCATTATGTTTTGGAGGTTCAATCATTGTTCTACAGGGATATGTTGACACAAATAAGGTTGTTGATAAAGACAATAGGAGGAGCACCACAAGGTATGCCTTTACTATAGGTGGAACAACAGTAAGTTGGATTTCGAAACTGCAAAAGGTTGTTGCACTTTCAACAACAGAAGTAGAGTGTGTTGCTACTATAGAGGCTAGTAAGGAGATGATTTGGTTGCATAGGTTCGTGGAGGAAATGAGTAAGAAGCAAGAGAATAACATATTGTATAGTGACAATCAGAGTGTCATTCATCTTGCAAATAACTCAACCTTGCATTCCAAGGATAAACATATACAACTCAAGTACCATTTCATACGATTTATTCTGGAAGATGAACTATTGAAGTTGGAAAAGATACATGCTATCCAGAATCCAGCAAACATGTTGACAAAGGCAGTAACCAGAGAGAAACTGATTTCTTGCTTGGTTTCAGTTGGCCTTCAAGCATGAAGGTGAAGAAGAGAAATTTTCCAAGTCCAAGGGTTAGAGCATAGTCCAATAAGTGCAGTAGCAATGGAGTTGTTGTGATCAGTATCCAAGTGGGATATTGTTGGCTATGGAGCCTGATCTTCCACATTCATAAATGTTATTGTTCAGCCGTGTGTGTACCCTAGTTTTATTGTACACTCGTTCTAGTAGGGGGATGTAGGGGAAAAGCACCCAATTTTTTTTTTTGGGATGTTTGTTGGCCAATAGTTTACGGGCCCATGGTATTGGGTGACCCATGGTATTTTCCCATGATAATTCCCCTATAAAAGGAAATCATTGTAATACGCGTGTGTATTGTATTGTAGCATTGTAAAACAATCTCTGTGATTGTGTAAGAGATACTGTGAGAGAGTGAAGAGGAAGTGCAACAATTTTGCTACATGTTATATTCATTCATTTATTGGAAGGTATAATAATAAAAGGACTAACAATTTTTGTGTGGACGTATCCCATCTTGGGTGAACCAAATTATATTGGTATCTCTCTTGTAATGTGTTTATGTTTTAATATTTGCTTCTTGTTTAATTGTTATTGCTATGTGATCATGTTTTGCTAACATACGGGTGTCCCTAGCCTGAAGGAGGTAGTAAGGTCCATTGTTTAAGCCCAACATTTTTGGAAAAGAACTCTATTGCTGGATTACTATGATACAAGGGCCAACATAGGAATCCTTATTGCACAACTAAAACCTTAGAGGAAAGGTGGTGTTGTGACCTAGAGGCGAAAGCAAAAAGTTTGATTATGAGAACTATTGATACCATTGTTGTTAGAATTGATAAATATGTATCAACACATAACAATATATTACTAACATTTAAATCAATAATAGAAATCTTAGTAATCTAATCTCCTATCAACACATGAATCACATAATCAATAGCATATGCAATAAAGGAAAGGAAAGAGAAAAGAGCAAACCAATTTTATGTGGCTAAACCCAAAATGGGGAAACATCCATGGAAGGATAATCTTCTTATTCTTTTTTTTGTTTGCTAGAATCTCCCTGACTTGTAGGAGTGTCCTTTGGTCTAAGAAACCATGACCCAGGGGCATCTAAGCCGTCAAAATCACCTGGGGATCGCACCCGACCTATTCCACACCAACCCTCAACTGGTTGTATTTTGGGTGTCTCCTCCCAACTAGCTCACTCCTAATGGGATTTGAACCCGGGTCGCCCTATTGAAGAGATCCACACCTTAACTGAATGAGACAACGAGAATTGACGTAATCTTGTTATTCTTCAATAAACTTTCACTCTTTCAATATTTGGCATCCCCACATAAGAATCACATCACATTCCATCTTGACTTCAAATCACAATGAATTTCTCATGTTGTCATGTTTTTCATATCTATAATGGGTATCCTTCGCCTCTATTACATATGCTATACATATGGAAGATCACATCCCATAATACTTGTGGAATACATATTTTTTCCACCTCTCTTATATAAAGAATGGTAATAAGAGAATTTTACTTAATGATGCATTGCGATAATTCTTTATTCTTAAGTTTAGAGAGTTATGAAGAGAATTATGCCTCATTCTTCTAGGTAGGATTCATTGTGTCTGTAAAATTCCATAGCTAGGCTTGTGCAACAATAACTGAGACCACTAGACATCACATCATATTACTATACATCATTACACATTCCAACAATTGTTTGGGTAGAGTGCACTTCTTGAGTGAAACTTTAGGGAGTGAAATCCATGTGTGCTCATTACATTGAAGCTCTTATTTTTGGGGGTGATACCTATTTCATGGTGTTGTGTTGGTTTGGAGGAAAATCAACCCTTCGGTGTGATTTCCCCCACAATTATTGTTGTTATTCAAAGAACAGGCTTGAAGTAATTCTTTTTTTTAACAGAAACAAGTAGACTTATATTAATAAAAGGGAAGGGGCTATGGACAAGCTGTCCATCCTTATACAAAATTAATAAGAAAGTTCAAAAAAGTTACATAAGTTTCATCTTTCCAACTATGATACTATCTAGTTGATGAGTTTTCAAAAGCTTTCTATAGTTGTCTAATGCCATACTAGTATACAATGTCAGGAATTCCCCCAATATGCGAGTTGCATTACAAAACATTTTCTAGACAATTAGGCAATTGCATTGCCCCTGAGGGTCCTTCCAAACAAGTGACCATTGACATAGAAGCAATACTAAAAAATAACATTATGTTCAGGCAATTACTTGACATAATTGTTCTCTAAGAAATGCATTGAATGTGCAGGCCATCTTGCTTTTCATTTTGTTATCCTCGCTTTTGCAGGTGATGTTCCTTTCAAAAGGCTAGGTGGATGCTTTAGAGCCATGTATCTCGATAGAGTCCATGTGCCAAGGAGAGGTCTATAGAGTAGGAAGAAGATTGCAAGCTTGAGAATAGTTGAGGTAAATCCAAAAGAAATGAGTTTTTACCACTAATTGGGAATGGGGAAAAACACGAATACAGAGTAAACCTAGACATAGTTCATAGGAGGGAGGAGAGAATTGACTAGCGACGAAGGGGAGGACTTAACCATAATCAAAGTTGAGAGGGCCAATAACTGGGACCAAAAATATTGTAAATCGGGGAGCTGCAAAAAAAATAAACATGACACAGGCCATTAGTCCTATAAACCATGGACAAGACATAGACTAGTAGACTAGTGACAATGGGATGCGCAAAACCCATGAGCAATATAAGACCCAGATGAAGACTGAGGGGAGATGACCATCATTCCTATAAGCCATGAACCAAATGCAGAACTAGCCTTTGTGGAAAGGCTATGAAACTAAGCACAAAAACCCAAATGAACGCAAATAGATCCAAATAAAAAATAACCTAAGTCATAGGTATCAAAGACATTGAAGAGTGTCAAACCTGATTCCATGTTGGAGTCATGTATCTCATTGATAGACACAAAGTGTAGAATAGAGATGCTCATGGTTGAATTCTTCTTTAGGAGCGACGCAAACAACACAAACACCAAATGCACCAAAGTGAAATTGTTGCCCAAATTATCCACGTTTGAAACCTCGCCAAGGAATGATTTCATAGAAGTACCACATTCAAGGGAAGTAATGGAGCATACTTCCATATAATCTAGATGGCGAGGACATGATATGTGAATGAAAACATAGCACATGGGAAGAGTCACGTCGTCCCTTTCTCACGAGCAAATGACACAATATCATAATGCATGTTTAAAGGAGTTAAACCATGACTTAGGGAATGGAGTGATTGGAAAAAAACTCATCATTTTCCTCTAATTGACCTAGTTTCATCGAGCTTCCTTGTTTTGCTTGGGAGTCAGTTACACAGTTGAGGTTTCCTAGAACATGAAAATTGTGCACTACTAGAAGGATTGGGTTGTGCTTTGAATTCATATCATGACTCTTTTGAGATAGGAATTGGTAGGATGATGACTTTCGTGAAGGAGCTTGATGGTGATCAAAGAGTCACCAATGACCGTTAGGAGTCTTATTCTTTTTGCAATTTCTAGATGAAGCACTTTCCACAGAACAGGGATCTCAACTTGATTGTTAGTAGGAACTTTGACCCCCAAGCATAAGCAAGTACTTTATGTCCTTAGGGGTCATATAGCACCCGCACCCCACTCCTTGCACTTGCCTCCCCTAGTATGTGAAGTAATTCAACCACTGTTTGAAATATTGAATTAGATAGCCATAATGTATTTTAATCTTTTATTATTTTTATGAGATAGGAGGGAGATTTTTCACCAAGTAACAACCCTCCCATCCATCTAATGTTGTCTTGGGTTGTTACAAACTCATATTAGAAACTTTAAATGTTTAGAACTAGGTGCGTTTGGAAAGTAGATAAAGATTAAGATATGTTGGCCTCAGTTTTGAGGGAGAACCCACAAGTCCTAAGCAAGTTACACTCAGAAAGAGCTCTTGACAAAAAGCAAGATTAATTTTTTATTTTATTTAACTTTTTTCCCTTTTTAATTAAAGGAACAACTTAAAACATTTACAATTACAATATTTATTGCCATATTTAAATCTTCATTGTATTATTTATATCTTTTTTTTAATATCTATGGAATCGACAATTGGATTGGCCTCGTACTTGCATGACATAAGGTCAATTTTGACTACTAGGAATGTATCAATTGATATATTAAAATTATTGTTATATTTAATAATATAAATTTACCTTATTTCATTAGAATTATTCTTAACCTATTATTTTGCGTAGGCATGTGAGAATTGTACATTCTAAACTTAATCAGTTGTAAGTTTATTATGCTAACATTTTAAACACTTGAACATTGAAATATTCATTAATTATAAAATCAAAGTAAATTGGGATGAAAATAATTAAACACATCAAAGTTTTCTTTTTGCGTTAGGAAAGGAAATATTTATTGATTGGCAACCCCCAAAAACTTGTTATTGCTAAACAAACCCACATTGCAATCATTTTATTTCTATTATTTGAGAATAATTATTAGTCTAAGATTACACTTCAACTACCTTATACATTATTATCAATATTTTCTTCTATGCTATATTTAGTAAGCTAAGAATATTATGAATATTTTAAGAAATTAAAAAATGAAACATCAATATAAGAATGAAAGTACAAGGAATGCAATATAATTTTGATTGGAAAGAATCAATAAGGTAATCTTGATTGAAGAAAATGATAGACAAATAGACATATAGTTAGCAATCAAACCAGATTAATCATATTAATTAACCCAAAGTATATAACACAATCATTGGAATCAAAACACTAAACCGTAGACTACATGCAAATCTATGGAGGAATTAACTAGTAAAGACCATATATAATATCCTCAGTTTGACCCTTGTAATGTATTGAATCAAATTGTGTAAATGCTATCACGGTCAGGAGCTCAAGGCCAAGGCCCCACCATTGATTTCCCAATTATTTATCAGTAGCTAGATATGGTATAGTTGGTACTGTGTGTTGGCCATGTACAACAAAGGCTGTGCAATGCAACAAATAAGCAAGGGGGCATGATTCTCACAAGATTGGGGAGTATTAAATTAAGCACATAGATCTGTGGACAAACACACAACTCACATGATAGATCACACAATTTACTCAGTTATTGAAGAATGAAACAGTGCAAAAATGGCTTGCAGATGTGAATGCTTTTCATTAATCAAAGAGTGATTAGATAGATAATTACAATGAAGTACAATGGCTTTAATAGCCACAAGCAATTCGAATCCACATGAGGAAGTTCGAATTGATTAGACTCTAATTGACTGTAGGTAACTAAGACCTTGTATAAATCACTATCGGAGGACTCAATAGTTAACTGACCTTGTCTAAACCATAACCGGACTTCATCGAAGTTCTAAGACACAACTCAAGTGTTACATTCAGTGTTAACTAAGGCTAACTGACTATGGTAGGTGAGAAATGTGCCCCTCCTGAGTTCAGTCAAGTAAACCTAGCACTAACTGAATGTAGAGGACTAGAACTGATTGTAACTCACTCCTAACTTAGCTTAACCAGTCCTCAACTGAAGTGAATTGACCTTGGTTGGTTTCGGCACTCCCAGTGGCTCCTAAATTGTAGGGATTGGTCTAGGAGGCTCCTAAGCTGATGCAATCAAGTGCAATCAGTGGCAGTGAGCCTCAATTAGTGTTCCCCACACTTTAGTAACTTAAACATGTGCCCCAATTAGGCCAAGTGGACCCAATGGTGTTAATGACTATAAATAGACTGAATGGACTCCCGATTTAGACATATGACCAAATTGGACAAGGGAGGATTAATAATCCTAACACCCCCCCTGAATGCTAACTTGGGAAATCTGTGGGCCCTGGTAACTAAGACCATAGGTCACCCATTACATCAAGTAAAGTAAAGTAACTGCTCAAAAACAAGGTGGTCGGGGAAAAAACCACATGGGAAAAAATCCCCCCCTCTAATTAAGCAGGTAGAATCAGGATCAATCTAGTTCTTCTGTGCACAGGTATCCTGGGGCTTGGCATGTGAACCTGTCCATCATTATGTCTGGAGGAATCTTCCTCTTTAGAAGAAGAATGATATGCTCAACTAAATCAGAAATATAGACAACTGCCGGATGAAGACTGGACCCATGTAGAGCAACTGAAGTCAACTGATAAGTGAGAAAAGGTTCTTGAGGATTCAGAATATGTGAGGAACACTCAAGAAATTGATATGTTGCAGCCATGAACAGCAAACCATGAGTGGTAAGAACAACCCCAAGTGTTAGGAGCAGGTGTCCAGGCGGATGCAGAAAATCTTCCTCTTTACTAATTTTGTGAGGAGATAAGCATGTGATCAATGGTAGAGAAGAACTGGGAGTGTTGAGAGCGAATGCTTGAGCTCCATAGTCTGATATAACTTTTGAAATAGACAATGAATGACATAATAAAATATCAACAACCTCATATGAGGAAACTAACACCAAATCCCCATCAACAGTTTTGAAGAGAAAGTGTGGTACTTGATTTTTCACATCGGAATTGGTGAGAGCAACTACAAGAATGACTGAAGGATTTTGGATTTTAAAATATGAACCAAATAATATCAGATCTAAATAGGTTCAAAATAGATCCAAAACTGTGAAATGGAATCAAATCCCCAGTAGCAGTTTTGTAGGAGACTTGCGGTACTTGTTTCTTCACACCATTGATGAGAATAGCTACAAGCGGTGCTGAAAGATTATGAATTTGATATATTAAACCAAGCAATATTAGATCAGATCTAAATAAGATCATATCAGATCTAATAAGGTTAATATCAGATTCAAATAAATGGTTAACCGAGACGGTGGATGCACAGCTTTCTTCTTCTTCAAAATTCTGAATTTTGGTGCATGCAATCCTGCAGGAATTTGCTGGAAAATCTAGATCATGGGGAGCAAATTGATCACTCTGGTAATTTGATATTTCTTCCAAAATATCCAAGGTATCACATATTTGCACACCAGCAGCAACATTAGAGGGAGAAAAATCAAATTTCTCTTCACTTTCGGAAGCAATTACTGGTAAATTTTGCACAGAATTCAAAGGAAAATCATTGGTGAATGTTTGCATGGAAGTGCAGCAATGTTTTTCTTCAATATCAGAGATTCGAATTTCTTCTTCTGTTTCAGCAATATGAGGAGATGAGATATCAGAGATCTCATAAACTTTTGGAGCATCAAGAGAAGGAGTCACTACATGGAGACTATCTTCAATTCGAATTGACTGTGTAGAAGTTTCTGCTTCTTCTTCATCTTGAACAACTTCATCAAAGAGAGTGGAGGCCGAGATTTTTGGATCAAGGATGCTTATGGTGCTGGATGTGCTCTCCAAAGTGTTATTATGATCCTCATCAATCATTCCAAAGGTTCTGTCCAATCTTGTCCAGAGTTCCTCTGGATCTTTAATAGATCTACTGAGGTAGCACAAGCTAGGAGAAAGAGCCAGTTTCATTATTTCAAAAGCTGCATCCTTTGCATTTAGCTAGTCATTTTCACTCTCAAAAGACTTTCTACCGAATCCATCAGACACCCAAAGGAGATCTTGTCTTTTCAGAAATATAATCATCTTCACTTTCCATTCACAATAGTTTGAGGATCGGGTCAGAAGAGGAACTGATGAATTCATTTCGAAGTTGTACCTGCAAAAACAAAAAAAGGGCACCGTAAGGTCGGATAGCGTGCACTTTTGGAATTTTCTTCACACCCAGCTTAGTTAATCAAGCAAGCTTGATCAACAATTCCTTTGCTTGGGATATTAAGTGGTAAATTCTTCGCTTCTGGTGCAGTGCTGGAAGGAGCAATTTTGCTCAAAAAATGATCCAGTAGGAGATCTGAGTAGGAGAAGTGCCTTGTCCGCCGAGGCTTTGATACCATATTAAATTGAGCACATAGATCTGTGGACAAACATACAAGTCACATGATATATCACATAATTTACTCAGTTATTGAATAATGAAACAGTGCAAAAATGGCTTGCAGCTGTGAATGCTTTTCATTAATTAAAGAGTAATTAGATAGATAATTACAATGAAGTACAATGGCTTTAATAGCCACAAGCAATTCGAATCCACATGAGGAAGTTCGAATTGATTAGACTCTAATTGACTGTAGGTAACTAAGACCTTGTCTAAATCACTATCGAAGGACTCAATAGTTTAACTGACCTTGTCTAAACCATAACCGGACTTCATTGGAGTTCTAAAACATAACTCAAGTGTTACATTCAGTGTTAACTAAGGCTAATTGACTGTGGTAGGTGAGAAATGCGCCCCTCTTGAGTTCAGTCAAGTAAACCTAGTGCTAACTGAATGTAGAGGACTATAACTGAATGTAACTGACTCCTAACTTAGCTTAACCAGTCATCAACTGAAGTGAACTGAACTTGGTTGGTTTCGGCACTCCCAGTGGCTCCTAAATTGTAGGGATTGGTCTAGGAGGCTCCTAAACTGATGCAATCAAGTGCAATCAGTGGTAGTGAGCCTCAATTAGTGTTTCCCACACTTTAGTAACTGAAACATGTGCCCCAATTAGGCCAAGTGGACCCAATGGTATTAATGACTATAAATAGTCTAAATGGATTCCTGATTTAGACATATCACCAAATTGGACAAGGGAGGATTGATAATCCTAACAGGGAGTGAGTTGTTGAACGTGTGAGTCATTAAGGTGACCTATGTGCTCAACCATTCAATTCTTTCAGAAGGAAGTGGTTGAGGCAGTTATTGTCTCAGGAAGGGGAAGGCATGGGCGTCGTATCGTGTCTTAGTTGTGCTACAATTATTAGGCTAGGGTTGTTTGTTGTTGTACAACATAGCAATTGTGTATCAGATCCCATTTGGTTAGTAATTGGTCAACCTGAATTTCTTGGGGGTTTGGTTCTCTTAATAGAGGGGTATTTTAGAGGAAATCAAGAAAATTTCTTCATGAAAAAAAGAGTATGTATTCAGGATAAGTTTGGGTTCTGCTGATAAGAGGGGGGGAATGACCTAACAAAGAGACCTAGTGTGTTGACGCTCCCCTTGTGCGTGAAAGCCTTGGCAAGATGAATCACCTCAAGGAATTGTAGATCGATGAAGAGGATGCCTGATCCTATAAGGGTGAGTGTAACAGGGAAGTGTGTTGTGCATGAATTGGTATGTTTCAGTCGATATGCTTGAGTGTTTTACCTAACATTGACCTATTAGCCTGAGTCCTTTGAATTTTGAGCCTTGTATATGAATCCAAGAGTGGATGTGGGTTCATATGTTCTTGATAAATCTAGTGAAGGCTAGAACCTCCATGTGGAAGATGACCAGGGTTTGGGTTATCCTTCTATGCACACACTAGTAAGCACCTAGCAAGATGGATCACCCAAGGAAACCGTGTATCAATGAAGGGGATGCTTGATCCTAGAAAGGTGTTGCGTGGGGAAGATATTATGAATCGATATGATTGAGTCTTCTTTGGGTGCATGTAGCTCTATGGTTGGACTCACTAGCTTAGATATCCTTTCTCATAGTCCTCTTGGTAGCTTAATAAACCTAGCTATGGACTAGCTTGGTTGCACATTGGATTGATTGTGTATTTTGTTATGTGGACTGGATTGGCTATGTATGATGTTGTTATGACTGAGTGGTATCCTGATAAACCTAGTTGTGTGTTGGCTCAACTATGTGTAATTGTGTCTTGGTGATAGAGTGGCATGCCTAATAAACCTAGCCGTGTATTGGCTTGGATAAATGTTTGGGATTTTGATGATGTGACCAAGGGTATCCTAATCAACCAAATTGTGTACTAGTTTGGATGTGAATATGGGTTATATGAATGTGAGTGACAACCCTAGAAGTTCCCTTTTTCTTGTGGGAATCATGCCCAAATCGGGGATGGCTTCTCGACAGAAAGACTATATGCTAGATAGAGTGCCTACGATTGGGTGGAACGTTGCTATTGCTCGGTCAATTGCTTGGATCCGACATGTCAAGAATGAATCATTGAAGGTTCACATTGTAAGGGCACATAAGGATTTGTGATGGGTTGGATCCGATTAGGCTGAAGGTGTTGATAAAGGTGGAAAAGGGTCTCGATAAGGCTAAAGGTGTTGATAAAGGTGGAAATTAATGAACATAAAGAGACAAAGGAAGACATATATGTCTGAATGATAGAATGACGTCACCTGAGACCTCAAAGGGTTATGGAGATGACCAGGGACATTACAGAACAATTTTAGAGATCTTGGAAAAGACAAAAAGGCACCAATTGAGTTCCCCATCAGCCCAAAAGTGCTACTAGGTTAGCTAGGGATGTGACATAATGGTATAAGAGAATAAAGCCATATACCCCACCGTGTGTTTGAATTTTTATTGTGAGATTGTTACTATAACTATGAAACTTAATTTTATCTTATGCGTGCAAATTTATAAGAAGAAAAAGAGAAATACTTTTTAATTTTTGTATGGAAATGGTTAATTTGAATTAAAAAAATGATGCAACCATATTGCTTATCTTAATAATACAAAATATAGAGGTTGTTGAGATGGGAGAGAATCAAAATTATTAGAATCTTCCACAAAATTCCAAACATAACTTATTCTATTAACTTTCCATGAGAATGACATTGTAATAAACTAGAATAAATCCTATTCAGCTAACCTTTTGCAAATCATAAGAGTACCTAGAAATAACCAAAGGAATGTTCATTGTAATTATGTGCCTCTTTTTTATCTTCTTGAATAGGATTATCCTCCTATTCCAATGGTTTCATTACCACCTCTCCTAGCTTTGTTGAATTGATACTTCTTCTTTGACTTCCTTAAAAACTAAACCAAATAATTGATATTTATTGTTGAGATATACCAAATTGAGTGCTTCTCATTAAGCTCACCACCATCTGATTCAACATACAACATTCTTCCCCAAGTATTTCAATTTGCCTCTTTTGTTAGAATTTTTTTTATTGAACTTATCAAGCCAAGTATCCAAACTTTGTACTTTCTTGAACATATCAGTATTGCTCAAATGAAAAGGACAAAACTCAGTTGTTGAATCATCATTGTTTTAGAGTCTACCTACAAAATACTTCTCCTACAACAACTGTTTATGAAAAGGAGAACGAAACCCTCAATCCTGCCTCATTTAATGTTAGCAATACACAAATTTAGGGAGTACACAATACTGATATTTATGGACACTAGCAATCTACCTTATATAGCAATCTAGTCAATCTCAATTTACAGGGACATTGGATTCAAAATTTTACCAGACAGCATGCTCATCCCACAGCTCTCTCTCTCACAATTTATAGTTGTCTCTTGCAATTTATAACATCCATATATAGTTGTTCTTGCAATTTCAGTTCCAGTATGATATAAAAATTCCTTCAAATAAATTTCTCCTACTATGGAAAAGAAACTTCTTGTACTCCAAATTAAGGAATCTACGGACCATTGGTCACAGCTATATCTGTTGCGACTGGTAAATATAAAATATACTGTATTTCATCAAATTAAAAAGTTCTACACAGAGCACCTTTATACCATGGATGGGTAGGATACTAGGATGCACTAGTCTCAAAATTGTTGTATTAAAATGATTCTTATATTGATTGCCATATGTTAATTTTCTATTATGAAACTGAAAATGCGTTGTCAGTTTCAACGTGCTTTATCACTTATGATTTTTAAATGTGTGGGGGATTTCCCAGCCACTGTTGTGTCCCTGAACCTTCTAGCTTCATGACAAAGAAAAAAAAATAGTGATTAAAATCACAATTGGAATTATTGCAGCTTTGATATGCATATCTTTAGTTGTTATCTTTTGGAGGAGAAGAGTTATTTCCTGCATTATTTGATGTTAATCACCACCCAGTTTGTTTCATGATCATGTGAAATGGAACAAAAAGATTTGCTTTAATTTTGTTCAACTTTATTTTATTTTATTTATTTGACTTTTACATAATTTGGATTTATTTTGATAATAGTTTTAAATTATGCTATGTAATTGGGATTTTGTATATGCATGTACTTCTAAATCAAAATTAATAAAATATAATCTTCTTAAATGGTACTACTATTTATTATAGATATTAGTTTGTTTGTGTTTAATGTTATTCTTTATCTCATTTTGAATGGAATTGATGTGAATTATATTAATAAATATTTGTGATGATGAACAGTTACGTAGGAATATGGATAGGCCGGTCGGAATCTCAACCACCGCTTGAAATGTATAAATATATGCATTGGCATTGGAATAATATTGAATCAGGAGTTATACCTATCAATGGTATTAGAGCTTGGCTGTTTGCCATAACTCCTGTTGTTCTGGCATTCTGCAATTCTGCCCTGTGCATAGTCTGCGGCCTCCTGGCTGCCAGACTGCTCACTCATTTTCCTCAGTCTGCAGATTACATGCATTGGTGCATGCCGGGCTGCTCTAACGCTCTGCTCAACCCCATCCATCCTCTGCGTGAAGTAATAATGCCTGTGATAGTCCCAGC
The DNA here is from genome assembly GCA_001517045.1 of Pseudotsuga menziesii. Lineage (NCBI taxonomy): Eukaryota > Viridiplantae > Streptophyta > Pinopsida > Pinales > Pinaceae > Pseudotsuga > Pseudotsuga menziesii. The sequence continues at coordinate 36,071 of LPNX010978383.1, read as the reverse complement.
CATAACTCTTACATGCTCAGCCATGGCATTTTGCCATCTTGTTCGCCATTCTGTTGTGTGTGCTGCTTGTTATGTGATGAGAACCGTGGAGTGTTGTGAGCTGTGAATGTATGCTGCGTATTGAAGAAGAGACCGCTGCCTGCGTGTGACTGCGTTGATATCTCTTGATATCTGCGTCCTGTTCAAACAATATAAGTTATGTGCAAAAGTTGTGAGATATATTGTGGTTTTCTTATGTATTTTGAGATGCGACCTCCATCTTCTATTATTCTTGTAACTCACTGCTCTATTCATGTAACTCACTGCTACAAATAATACGGACCGGGCTCTATATCTTTGTCCACTCCTTCACGATCACAGTCGGATGCTCTCGAGTCTCCGCGGCTGGAACAGTCTGAGGTTGGACATTATGTCGAGGAGCGGAATCGAAACGGCGCCGGTCGGGGAGAGGCGCTGAGGCGTTGGCGCGAGGTGGAGAGAATAAAGAGAGGGCTTCCGAGGTACGGAAAGATCAGATCCTTGGCTAAAAGTGAGGAAGAAGGGGTCGTTCTTATCATGACCCTGTCCTGCGGCGTTGCCTCTTGTTAAAGGCTTTTGTGCAGATTGAACTGCAGCTTCAAAGATTTAATTATAGCTTTCAAACAAACACCATATAATCTCTGCTACAAATAATACTCTTGCTTCAAATAATAGTCTGCCAGTAACGAGGGACGACTCCACAAGGTAACGAAGAAAATTTCTCTCCCAGTCTACTTGATCTACCGCCATAATACCTAACCCTAATTCTGCATAGTTTCAACGATTTCTGCGTTATTCTATTTCAAACGTTCATTTGAGATTACCTTGGAAGGATCGTGAGCCATCGTTTTGTACACTTGCGTAGAGTTTGGTTGAAACATCTTGAATATATGCTGCAAAGTTGAATGGGATGGTCGATGTTCAGTTGATTTAAGAATTTGCAAAGAGCCTGCTGAAGACTCACAGCTATTCATTTGCATGAAGAACTGAAGCCTTGATATGCTGCTGCGATTTTCTGAAGAGAAGTAACCATTTTGTTGTTGCTGCGATAACAACTTGAGTGACTGAAGAATGATGGTGAAATACATGCCCTTTCTCAAGTGCATGGAGGACTGCGTGCGTTGAGAAGACGTTGTGTTGATGAGCGAACACTCTCATACATTTGCGTGAAGCTGTGCACCATCACATATATTCAGCGTTTGCCATTTTCAGGTCTGGAAAACTGCCTGACTGAAGGGGTTGTGAAGACTGAATGCACAGAGGTAATTTGTTATATTGCTTGGTGAAAATGCAAAACCCTAATTTTTTACTTAATTCTTGTACATGGAGTGTGATTCATAAGGCAGTTGTATGAGCCCGAGAGTGCATTTGATTAGCTCGTGGCTTATTATCAATGTATGTTGCATTGAAGACTTAATTGTTGGAGATGAGAGTTGAGGCTCGTCCTCCTCCTCCATGTACTGCTACGACCTCCAAGATAACTGCAATTTTTCTCTGTGAAGAATCCAAGTGAAGCTAGGTGCTCTTGATGTGTACCTTCTTTTAAGTTTAAACGTGAGTATTTAGCTGCATGGAGCTAAGTCAAAGCCTGGAGATGTTTTGATATAAGATCATCATTACTTCTGTAATTAAATTGTGAAGTATACTGTTGTTTGAAGTTTGCAAAGAGCTATATTCGAGAGTCGAGACTGCCTGTGTCACCATCATTGCTGCTGTAATTAAATTATACAGTATATTGTTGCAACCTGCACTATTCTGCTGCTAGACTTTTTGTAAACAAAGCGTAAATCTCATAAGAAACAAGGATATTGAATGTAATAACACTCTAGAGCCACTTAGATAGTGTTGCAGACTTATTCTAAGCAGCTGCAGAATTATTTGTAGTAGGCTGCAGAATCATTTTGTATCTTGTAAAGCAACATGATCTTAATCCTGCATCCCATATTTTTCTTTCAAGCATTCTGCAAGTTGCAGGTTCCAGATTAAAGATGCACTCTTTTGCATCTATTGTTGGCGATGCCACTCTCTCTGGCAAAGATCATCCCAAAGGAGAAAGCAGCAAGAGAGGTAGAGGAAGAAGAAACTTCAGAGGCAGAGGGGGCAGAAACAAAAGATCAGATTTGTAGTGCAAGCGTTGTGGAAAGACTGGGCACACATCAGATCAGTGTTGGGCTTCATGGGACTCCATCAAAGACAAGCATAACCAGAAGAAAGATGACAATAAAAATCAAGATGCCAGTAAATCTTCTGATTCTGATCATTGTATTGTTGCACATTGTAATCTTGGAATTAATGAAATGACTTCACTTTCATCTTACAAAGATTGTTGGCTGCTTGATACTGGTGCAACATCACACATGACATTTAGAAAAGACTGTTTTGAAGAACTTAATGAAACAATAGATGGCATAGTTTACTTTGCAGATAAGTCTAGTCTTAAACCAAAGGGAATGGGCACCATTCGACTGAAGATGCCTGGATTTCCTGATTTCTTGTTGAAGAATGTTCTTTATCTTCCAGAGTTGCAGAGAAGCCTGCTGTCCTTGGTGGAGATTCGACAGCAAGGCCATTCCATCCACATGTTTGATGGAATCGTTGAAATAAGAAAGTCCTCTGACAACCAAGTCATCATGACTGGATACGAAGATGGGAAGCTGCTGAAGCTAAATGGTTCATCTGCAAGAGTTGAGGATTATGCCTACCTCTCTTAGCATGGAGAAGGTAATTTGTCATCTAGTTCATTGTGGCATGCAAGATTTGGTTATCTAAATTATAACAGTCTTCGTTTGTTGAGAAAGAATGGTGTATTTGGTTTTCCCACCATTCCCAAAGAGAAGAACAAATGTGATGCATGTATATTAGGGAAACATAGTAAGCTGCCATTCCATGAATCTAATTTCAGAGCAAGTAGGAAATTAGAATTAGTACATTCTGATTTATGTGGCCCAATGCCAACTCCTTCAGCAAATGGGAATAAGTATTTTATGACATTTGTTGATGACTACTCAAGAATGTGCTGGATTTACTGTTTAAAGACAAAATCAGAAGCATTTCAAACATTCAAAGACTTTCATGCATTGCTAGAAAAACAAGCACAATAAAAAATTGGTACACTTCGTACTAATAATGGGAAAGAATACACTTCAAATGCTTTTGAAAATTATCTTCGCCAACATGGAATTGCACATCAGACTACCGTTCCCTACAATCCTCAACAAAACGGTGTAGCAGAAAGAATGAATATGGTTCGCTCAATGATGTTTTTCAAGAATGTAAAACTAATGTTTTGGGGTGATGCAGTGAAATGTGCAGCCTATTTGAGAAATAGAAGTCCCTTAAATGCTCTTGATAACAAGACTCCACATGAAATGTGGTTTGGTCATCTCCCTTCAGTCAGGCATCTCAAAGTTTTTGGTTCCACCTGTTATGCCTTGATTCCAAAGGAGTAAAGAAACAAGCTTGGTGCTCGAAGCAGAAAATGTATTTTCCTGGGATACGAAGAATACTCCAAAGCATACCGTTTGTATGATGAGGTAAACAAGAAATTTGTTATTTCCAGAGATGTCATTTTTCTTGAGACTAATAAAAATGACCAGTCCATTGAGAGACAGCTTGATCATTTGGAAAATTATCCTCATCCAAAGACATATTCTGAAAATGAATATGAAATTCCAAACCTTGAAGGGGGGATTCCTATTTTGGATCAACCTTTGGAATTTCCATATGAAGCACCAACTCCCCCGCCTGAAGAAGTTCCTGCTACTTCACCTGAACAAGAGGTTCAGCTGGATGATGTGATTGAGAGAATTCAAAGACTCTCAATCAATGATGAAGCACCACCAGCTGATCAACCAGGACCATCATGGAAGATTCCTAAATGGGCCACAAAGACACTTGAAAGTGTCCATCCAGATGAAGTTGGAAAGACAGGAACGAGAAGTTTGAAAAGACATGAAGATGGAGGAGGAGCAGATAATTCAGGTGATGACATGGATGTATAATTTGATTGTGAATTTAATTTATCTGCTAACTTTTAACCAACTTCCTTTGAAGAAGCTTCTACTCGAGTTGAGTGGAAAGAAGCTATGCAGAATGAGTATGATGCACTCATGAAGAATGGAACTTGGAAGCTGGTTGACCCTCCAGTTGGAACCAAACCAATTGGCTGCAAGTGGGTGTACAAGAACAAATACAAATCAGATGGCTCACTTGATAAGCACAAAGCGAGGCTTGTAGCAAAAGGCTATGCACATAAAGAAGGAATTGAATAAGAAGAAACTTTTTCTCCTACAGCAAAATGGGCTACCATCCGAACCTTACTCTCTTTAGCTGCTCAGAAAGGGTGGAAAGTTCATCAAATGGATGTGAAGACTGCTTTCTTGAATGGAGACTTGAAAGAGAATGTCTTCATGTGTCAGCCAGAAGGCTTTGTTGTGAAAATAAAAGAACAAAAGGTATGCAAGCTTGTCAAATCGTTG
>LPNX010978383.1:8089-30132 GCA_001517045.1 Pseudotsuga menziesii | reverse complement strand
TTTTTTTTCAAATCATTTGAAAATCTTTTTATTATCCTTTAAAATTTAAAATTTTATTCTTTTATATAAAGATATAACAATATGTATAAATAATTATAATAAAATCTATATAATTATAATAATTTTTAAAAACAACTCATTACACTATCATAATAAATTTTAAAAACAACTTATTACAACATTAACAATATTCATAAATAAGTATAATAAATTTTAAAAATAACTCATTGCAATATCATAATAAATTTTAAAAACAACTTATTACAACATTATGGGTAAATTTAGGCTTTCCATAAATTTTTTAATTTTTTAATATTTTTTCAAATTTATTAATTTAAAAAATTAAAAATAATTATACAAATTTGGATTGCAATTTCAAGTTGGTCAAACTTATTAATTTAAAAAATATCTAAAGAGTAATAAAAGTAGAATAAAAAAATCTAAAAAATAATAAAAATAAATATTTAATATAAATTCTTTATAAGCATCCATCAATAGTTTTCTTTTAAAATCCTATATAATATTTAAAATTAATAAAAATGAAATATTTAATTATAAAATAATTTGTATTTATTTAATCACAATATTAAAAACTCTAATTAATTGATAAAAACAATTTCCAAAAAAAAGTATTAATTATATTAATAATAAGAGAATACTTAGAGGTTATAAGCCTTCCAAAAGAGACCTACCTCCCTTTATAAATATAACCCAAAGGTTAATAAGTGTATGGATACAAAAAGAACCCAAAGGTTAATAAGTGTATGGATACAAAAGGAACCCAAAGGTTAATTTAATAAGTGTATGGATGCAAAACGACATTGTTCAAAGAGCAAGTAGATGCGATAAAATACATCTTTTAAAAAACCCTATTACAAGGCAACATCTTTTAAAAAACCCTATTACAAGGCAACAAAATTGTGTATTGAGTATTGCTACAAAAATTTTCAAAAGAGAAAAAAAAGAGAGAAAGAGGCCATAGATAAGCCATTTGAAATGAACATGATTGAATGCAAGCAAGAAACCATGGAGATGGTGTAGTAAGTATCTCGCTGCCACTAGATGAAACCACATTGTAGGTTCTTAGAGAAAGGTAGCTTTCCTCACTATAGACAACAAACCCACTGCCCATGCAAGACCTACTCTCACCAGTCCATGCCCGTAATTGGCACACTGGAAAGCACACTGTAGCCAACATAGGAAGACCTCACCGCCATATAAATCCAAGAGAACAGCCCATTGCCACTGCTAAACCAACTCTCACCTGATCGCCACCATAGAAATAGGATAAATTCTCACCTGTCCATCGCCAAAGAATATGCATACTAGAAGAGACCTCGCCCACTCAGGATCCATCGTTGCGTCACCAAACTTTTGTTGCACAAAGAATGCCAGAAATCCACCTCCTCCAAGAATGCTCAATCTTCTAGCCTATTCCATTGTTGCTCATAGGTGAAGGAGAAGGAGGCTAGGATAGGAACCCTAGCCTCTTGTAGCAACTTCTAAATTTGACTTTCAAAAACTAGGTACTCATAGTTGCATAGTGGTGGGACTCTCATTCAAAATTGGCAATCAATTAATGAGCTTTAATTAGTTTTTTTTTAAAACTCAAATGGGTATATTTTTTTATTTATTTCTATGGAAAATCCACGATCTGAAATGACAATTGCCAATCGACTAGATTACACAAACAAAAAGAAATCCTTCAAATGGGCTCGATACTGTACAAATTCATACAGAAAAGGATAGAGCCGCTCAAAAGGTCATGTTACAGATTAATGAAACACAATAAAGGAATTGGATGAAGATAGCTGGACTCTCCGTTTATGCTGAGGAAGCCCTGAGATAATAGACATGCTTTGTTGGCTAAGGCATCAACAAGATTGTTAAGATTTCGAAGGATGTGGAAAGAAGCGACCAAGTCAAATTATTTCAATAAATTTTGAATTCTCTGTAGGGATTTATTCAAGGCCGAATTATTGAAGCAATCACATGCGTTTAAAGCTTTAATCAACATCTTAGAGTCGCTGAAGATTTGGATTGACTTGTATCCATTATCCTTAGCAATCTGAATCGCCATGAGGAGACTATAACTTTCAGCCTGGTTATTAGTCATGATTCCAAGTCCCCAACTAAAGCTGAATTCAGTCGATCTATCAGAAGAGGAAACAAAGCCCCCAGCACCTGAGGATCCAAGATTCCCCTTGGATGCACCATCGAAAAAAATTGCCACTGAAGAAGAATTCATCCATAATGAATTTAATTCTTCCAAAGACCCACGAAGACGCCACGAGATTATACTAAGAGGATTGATGCAAACCTTATTTCTAATTCCATAAGAGTTGGAGCCCAACCACGTTAGGAACGCAACAACCAGAGGAGAAGAGGAAATCGCTTTGCTAGCAGATTCGACAATTAACAGTTTAGATTTAAAGGCCATAGTTCGCGGGTTCAAAAACTTATTCTTGAAAATGCAATTATTCCTGGAAAGCCATAGTTTCCACCAAATTATCTTTGGAATCGAATTCCAAATATTGTGCCAGAAAGCATCTTTACCATTTTTATGAGGACACCGCTCATGCCAGTAGAGGTAAAAATATTTTACAGAGGTTTGAACAGGAACAGGGAATCTGGTACCATGGAGGACCAACTCCCACACGGTTTTAGCAAATTGGCAGCCAATAATGATATGGTATGCCGATTCAAAATCTAATTTGCAAAAACAACACTAGAAAGGGCCATAAAATCCACATTTTAGTAGGTTGTCTCTAGTCAGCGCCTTGTTGTGCACTATCAACCATGTAAAAAAATTTACCTTGGGGAGACAGTGCAATGACCAAACTGATTTCCAAATCATCGCGGAGAGACTTGAAGAGTGAATAGTTTGAAGTTCGAAGAATCCTTTAGCAGCTGAGTAAAAACCAGTATTTCCCTAACCCCAGCTGTCTTAATAGGAGCTATGAACTGGGAGCAAGACCAAACATAATGGAAAGCAACACAATTTTTTGGGAGACAACACAGACAGGAAGGCTGGGAAAATACCAACCCACCCAATTACCAACGATGTCCCAAGAATAGATGTCATCCAAGTGAAGGAGGCCTTTGTTAGTTGACTAGTCCATAATCTCTGCTAACTGAATGACATAATAAAGAGCAGGGTTTCCAGATAGTTTGTCCTCCCAGAGGAGGATCTTCTTCCCATTTCCAGGAATTTGATAAAGATGTTGATTAAATTTGTCAATACCTCTTCTGCAAGAGTTCCAGATAGTTGTACCTAAAGTTGTATTAGATGATGTTATATTTCTTAATGAGCCACCTTTGAAATATTTCATCCTAAAAATCTTACTGACAGGATGGTATTTATCTAGATAGAGCTGCCAAATAAGTTTTTCGCCCAATGCCAGATTAGCCACACAAGGGTCATGAATTTGTAAACCACCTTCTAATAAAGGTCTTTTAATAATTTCCCAGCTTGCCAAATGTATCTTATTCTGACTTCCTTTACCACCATTCCAGAGAAAATCACACAAAAGTTTAGAAATACGAGTCAAGATAGAATTGGGGGCAAGCAACAAAGAAGATTGAAATAATGGAAGAGATGATAGAACTGACTTGATCAAAATCAATTTTCCAGCCTTATTTAACCAGTGACCACCCCAGGAAACAATTTTAGCTTTCATCTTGGAAAGCACTTTGATCCAAAGAGAAGGAGGGTGCTGGGCCAAGAGTTAAAGGCAGCCCCAAATATTTTATCTTCTCCCAATTGGCATAGCCAGGAAATCCAAGGAACTTTGATATTCGAAGAATGGTAGGGTGCTCAACATTCCAACCATAGATTGGACTTTTTTGTTTAATGTTGATAAGGCTCCTGAAATTAGGCAAAACTTTTGAAGAATTTCATTGAAGGGCTTGGCAATCTTCAATGAGGCCCCTCCTAGTACCAAAGAGTCATCCGTGAAGAGAGCATGGTTAATTGGATCCACTCCCCTAGCAATCTTAATGCCCAGGATGTATCCAACATCCATTTTAGCTGAAATTTTTCTGCTAAGAGTTTCTGCCATCAAGCTATATAGAAAATGAGAGATTGGGCATCCTTGTTGAAGGCCTCTACTGGCTTGGAAAAATTCTGTAGGTCTACCATTGACAAGAGGTGCAATCCAGGGCCTATTAGCACAAGCTTTAATCAAATTCACAAACTCAGAACTAAATCCAAAAGAAAGAAGCAGTTCATAGAGGAAGGGAAGCTTTACATGGTCAAAGACATTTTTCATGTCTAGCTTAATTAGCATGCCTTTCTCCTTCTTTTGGAAACTTGAGTGAAGTGCTTCTTAGACTTGGATAACATTATCGACCAAAAGCCTGCCTTTTACAAAACCCCCCTAAAGAGGAGAGACCAACTTACGTAACAATAGCTTGAATCTATTGGCGAGGAGTTTGGATAAAATCTTGTAAGAGGCATTGCACAAAGATACAGGTCGGAACATGTCAAAAGAAGAAGGATTTACTTCCTTAGGAATTAGAGAAAGGAAAGTAGAATTTGTACACCCGCCAACTTTAGTTTTTTTGGGAAAAATGTCACCATACGAATCAGATTAGATTTTATTATGTTCCAACATACTCTATAAAAATGGAAGGAGAAGCCATCCGGCCCAGGAGATTTGTCTGGCTCCATAGCCCAAATGACATCCAAAATTTCTTGTTCAGAAAAGGGTTTCAATAAGACTTGATTATGCTTTGAGCTGACAAGAGAAGGTATCTTGTCCAAAAATTCAGCAAACACATCATCATAAGCAAGACCATCTTCATGAAACAACAGCTAAAAGTTCCTACTTGCATCCTATTTTAGAAGGTCTTGACCTTAAATGATAACCCCATCACCAGTAGAGATTTTTAAAATATGGTTTTGAGACAGTCTAGCCCTGCATTGGTGATGGAAATAGGCAGTATTTTTATCACCTGCCTGCTACCAGAGGCTTCATGAACTCAACCATAGGTATTCCTCTTTCTGACGAAAGGATTGAGAGGTTTTAAGTTGAGCAAACTGTTCAATAGCTAACTGAGTTTTTGTGATTTCTTTGTCTTCCATTCCTAGTTGAATCGCTGATAACTCAACCACTCTCACTTGCCTGGAGCTGGTTGGATTTTTTAGAGAAGTTTTGGACCAAGTTTTCAAAGCAAGTTTAGTTGTTTTTAGCTTCTGCTCTTTGACGAAATTGGGTGATCCATCTACGTATTGAGACCATGCTTTCTAACCTATATCCATAAAGCCATTCTCTCAGTCCAGAGTGGACTGAAACGAAATGGTATTGGACTGAGATCTTCTTCTTTTTCGAATAACAAAGAAATAGGGTGATGATCGGACGTGAGTTTAGGCAAATTTTTTGAAGATATAATGGATTTTCCATCCAACAGAGTGTTGTGTATTAGAAACATGTAGAGACAGGCATATATGTTGGCTGAACCAGCTCTATTGTTGGACCACGTGAAGCGTCCATATTTGGGTTTAATGTCAATCAGATCGCAGGAATGAATCGTTTCTTCCATCGTATCTTGAAGATGATCTTTATCACGGAGGCCACCCTTTTTCTCACTAGGGGATAAAGATATATTTAAATCTCTAGCAACTACTAAGTTTGAAGGAGAATTGGACTCTATAAAATCGGATAGCGTATTCTAGCATTCTCTTTTTTCACTGTAATTAATAGGAACATATATATTAAAGAGTGCAAGAGAGATCTTACTAGAGATATGATAGAGGTGTGTGAATATCCAATGCTAGGTAACAAACGATCTCTTTAACTGAAAATTTTCATCGCTACAAAGAGTAGCTAAACCCTCGAAGGAATGTCTCATGCTGACAACTTTGCCTCAATTTTCAATTAGTTTTACTAAGGAGAAGGAGAGCTTCCTTCTTTATCTTAGTCTCTTGGAGCAAGAGAATTTTCTAAGGAACCATCTTCATCAAAAATTTGACAGCTTCAGCTTTGATTGGGTTCCCCAATCCCCTGCAGTTAAGATATTATCTGCATTATTTACCCAAGTGGGGGGGAGTGATTACTCCCTTTGGGGGCTTTGACCTCTTGCTCATGCCATAAGACATTTCAATGGTGGACTGTCTGCCTTGCATTTTAAGCCTCTCAGCCTCTTCTTCATGGGTCTCCTTTTTTGACTTCCTACTAGCCTTTTTAGAGAGACGCTCGATTGAATCTTCATCAGAAGAGTCAGAACAAACAACCTACTTCTTCCTAGTTATGTCAGCATAAGAAGGATAAACTTTATTTCCCTCTAGAGAATGCAAGGGATCACCTTCCCTAGAAAGTTCCAGATTGGAAACTATGACTTATTCTATTGGTCCGGAATTAAATTTGGGTACATCGACCTGACCTTCTAGTTGATGCAGCTCTCCTTCTTCAAGAACAGAAGCTTCGGGAGTGCTTGAAGCAACAAAATGATTAGAAGCTGAATTTTCTACCACTTGGGGACTTGGAAGCTTCCCAACAGCAATGACACCTTTTATATTCTTTCCATCTTTACCTTTTTTCCTAGGATCCTGGTTGGAAATTCCTGCTTTCTTAGCTTGGGTCCACTGGTCATCGTTCTCGATTTGAAGCTCCTCTTCATATTTTTTCTTACAATTACGGGAAAAGTGGCCATAACCATGGGAGAATCGACACTTAAAAGGAATTTGCTCATAGTCCAATTCTTGAATGTAATACCAATCAACTACTGTTAGCTTGATCGCCTCTGGCAGACCAATCTCCAAGTCAACTTCAACACAGATTCTCACACATGAATATTGGTCTTTCCTTTCTGCCCTATCGATGTAATTTCCAAGCTTGTTCCAAATGGCTTCCAGAGAATCTGAGTTCCAGCAATGTAAAGGTAAGTGAGGGAGCCTTACCCAGACAGGGACTGCAGATGGAACATCATGGGTAGGGTCAAAATCATGAGTGCATTTGTTCAGATAAAGACCCCGAGGGCCCATAAAGTAAGGGCCATTTCGAAAAACGATACCATGCTCTTCAACTGAGTCGAACACAAAGATGAAGTAGCCTCTACCAACGAAGTAGCTTTAGATGCCTTTAGAAACTAAGGGCCTCCAATTTCTCTAAACCCAATTGTCGATAACCTTGGGAGAAGGCCAGAGGCCGGTGGATTTCCCAATGAGCCCATGCTCAGCAAGATTAAGGACCGATCGACAAATCCTATCAGTGGGAAGCTCGACGGAGGGGATGTCAACCTTCTTCACAAATATCTGCGAAGGCCCCCCTTTCCTCTTGCCACATGATGCAACCAATCTTTTAAAATCGACCAATTCAGGAGGAAGAGGAGGAGGAGGGTCCCCTCCAACATCCATGAGGGAGGGAAAGCCACCAAAGAGAGGAGCACAAACTTCTTGAAGGCCTTGAAAGCAGCTAGAAGACAGGTGATCCGAATCACTGGCCAAACTCCCAAAAAAAGAGGGAGCAAGCCGAGAACACCGAGATCCCCGTAGGGACCTTGCCAAAGGCTCTATCACGCAGGTCTTCTTGAAGCCCAATTACTCTGATCACGAAATACTCAAATCCCAAACAAATCAAGACGATCCAGTCAAACCCGAACCTATAGTATTTAGTGTAGGAGATCTAAAGAACAAGCTGCCATCAACAAATCCTGTCACAATCCACCACCAAGCCTTCAAGAAAAATCTAGGAACGAGCAAGTAGAGAAGATCCACCCTCAAATTTACATAAGATTTAAAACGATCCCAGTCCTAAATCGATCCAATAAAAAAGAGAATACAAACCAGTCGGTAGCATGGAGAAAGTTCAGGAGAAATCCTGCAGATAAAGACCCACAACAACAAGCAAAGAACCAACATCGTGGAGCTTGAAATCTTGAGGAATGGCACCCACAACAACGAACCAACGAGCCGATTGGCTGGATCCTAAGAGAATGCAACAAAAATCAACAAACCAGACATAGAAGATTCAAATCTTCTTGGAGCTTTCTTGGAGAGTTGAGGGACTAGTTCTCTGAGGGTTATGGAGAACTCTTCTAATAATTAGTTTTAAAATCATATACACTATTTCAAATTAATCATAGCATTTCAAATCATACACTATTTTAAAAATTAAAAAATTAAATATTTAATTATAAAGTCATTTGTATTTTTTTGGATATAATAATTATTGATCATTACTTTTTAAACTATACATGAGATTAATTGTAAGATATTTTTCATCATAATATAATTTAAATTAGTATATTATTTTTAAATTAATATATTATTTTTAAATTTTAATATAGTATTTTATCAAACAATAAAATACATTAAAATACATGAGATTTAATTGTAAAATATTTTTATCATCATAAATTTAGATTAATATATTATTTTTAAATTAACATATTAATAAAATGTAATTATTGAAAGTATAATCTAATTTATGCATAAAGAATAACGCTAACTAAAATTTTCTCAAATCACCACTAGAAATGCTTATCTTATATTTTGAGTAAAAACATCGAGTGACCAAATTTCAAAGTTCGAAATAAATTTTTAGTGTTCTCTCATCCTATAATATTGAGATATTGTATAGTTATACAAAATAGTACATATATATATATATATATATTTATTTATTTATGTAATTTTAAATATTATTTATATATAAATAAAGAAAACCATTATATTTGAAATATTAAAAATGTTTATATATAATCTTAGAATTTAAAAGCATTAAATTTTAGATAATATTATTAATTTAAAATCAATGTTTTATATATATAGACGAAGCGGAAGCCTTTAAGCGGTGGGATGGAATCGAAGGTGTATGTGGCTAGCTGCTAGCCTGAGGGGGTTGGACTGTCAGCCCCTGTCTTTTTCTTGTTTTAGGCCACATGGCATACAAAGAAGACGTTGATCTCCTAAACTATACAGCTGACCCATGGCAAGGTGAGCCCATCTTCATCGCTTTAGTTAGCCCAGTAGTTGTCTGCGCTTATCCACCTCCACCACTTCTGGTTCCGCTTCCAGCTTGAAGTATCCCTGCAACCACAACAGTTATGGAAGACAGGGCAGACTGTGAGTCTTTGGTTTCCCTGCCAGTCCAAGATGCAACTCTCTCACTGTCAGCGCTAGCGGATTTCACTTTGGAGCCGGATCTCGGGGGCCTCCACTCTTCATTTTCCCCTCCTCTTCATGCTTTCTCTACAACAAACGCGACAACCAGTGATGCACTCTTTGCACCAGACCCATCTTCGTGTTTCCCTCCAGCAGACGCAACCATTAATGGAGCGCTCTATGCACCGGACCCTTCCTCATTTATGCTTGAGCAGACTCTTCTGAGCATCCGAGATCTACGAGAAGAGAAGTGGCTTGAACCCTTGCCACCACACCTAGAACAACTGCCCCCAGGGCCGCATATCTTGGAAGAAGAACTCAACGCAGAAGGATTCATCACCTCCATCTTGGGCCCGAATGACCAAAGTGAAACCCTTATGGGCTCAGGATCAGACACTAGCAACACCAATAACAACAACTCGTGCGAGGGTTCCTTAAAATAAGATGTCAAGGGAAAAAGAAACCATAAGCGCAAAAAGAAGAATAAGTGTCTGGCCCCAAGCAGAGGAACGCTAAACCTAATTTGTGGTGTCAACCTATTTATTGAAAAAGCAGGGGACATGGAAAACCTGGTTCCAGTGGGGAAGATCAGGGGAAGAAACCCTAATCAAGAAGAATTGGAATTATGGGTTCGAAAGAATTGGATGGGCTTGATACTCAATGAACCAGAGGTAGATGCTCTATCAAAAGGATGGTTTGGTTTCACCTTCAATAGCAAAGAGGAGGTTGAGCAAATTCTGAATCAGAACTGGTTTTTTGGTTTTAGTGCCCATCATGCTCAAAAAATGGACACCTTTGTTCAATTCTAATAGTGAAAGGATGGATAAAATCCCGGTTTGGGTACAACTCCCAGGCCTCCCACTAGAATTTTGGAATCCAGCATCATTGAAGGACCTTGGCAATGCCCTGGGGGTTTTTCTAGAAGCGGATCTATCCTTTTTAAAGACTCGTTGGAAATTTGTGGCGAGAATTCTAGTTTCGATGAACATACGAACAGAGTTCAGAGAGCATATAAACCTAATTTGGGGCTCTGCAATCTGTCAACAAATCTTGGACTATGAGGGTTTTTCGTTTAGTTGCCACAATTGTCACAAAGTAGGGCTTATGGCAGAGAAATGCCACTTGCCCCCCCCACAAGTTTTCACTCAGAAGAGGAGGCTCTCCAAGGAGGAATAAGAACATAATACATGGAATACATATGCAAGGGAGAGCGAAGAAGGTTTAGCTCAACCTTTGAATCTTCGAGAATAACAGGTTGCTCCCATCCCAGAAGGTGGACTAGACTTCTCTCCTCAGCAGCATGGGTCTCACTTGGGTATGTCTCTAGTCATTTATTTAAAAGATCAATTGAGTGATTTGAGTTTAAATGATTCTTCTCCTCCATAGTTAAATATTTGCACTCTGGTTTTCCCTTCCCCCTCATAGGAGAAACCCTCCCCACCTCCCTCACAGAAAAATCCCTCCCCTTCTCTATCGAATCCTCCCTCCCCAACCACTTTTACCTCTCCACAGACTGGGCCTTCAAACCCACTTATCACCTCTTCTCTGATTCAATTCCATCTTATATCAAGGGACATCCCTGCACGAACCAACTCTCCAACACCTCTCCTTGGATTGTGCATAAACCCTATCTTACCAGCAAGGGGAAAGGGACGAGGCAGACCCTCACTTCTATCATCTGCTCAACAAAAATCCCTTCAGGACCAAGTGAATGGAAAGTAGAAAACTATTTTTGGGGCACTTAGAGCAGTGCGGGCTCCTTAAGGGGTTCCCAAATGAAACTCCTCTCCCTCAAATGTAGGGGTATGGCAAGTACCCAAAAAAAACTTGCCCTAAAGAGGATGCTACTGGTCCAAAAACCAGATGTCATTCTCCTGCGGGAAACTTTAGGTTCGGAAGTTGAGGTCTCAAATTTGTTAACTTCCATTACAAGCAACTTTTCGTTCTTATCCCAGAGTGCAAGAGAGATTTCAGGCGGTCTGGAAATAGAATGGAATCATTCCACCCTACTCTGTACAAATTCGTGGGGAGCCTCCTATAGAATGGGGATTCATCTTTTCTGGGAAGAAGCAAATTTACATTTAAACATCCGAAACATATATGGCCCTTACAATAACAGAGTGACCTTTTGTGAATATGTGCAAGCCTCCCAGATCCTAAGAAGTGAAAATGTGGTGATAGGTGGAGACTTGAACTTCATCCTTGTCCCCCATGAGATACAGGGGCCAAAAGCAAGAATATACCCTCTGACCACCTTCTTTAACAATCTCCTTCAGAATATCAAGATGGTGGATCTGGATCCGCCAAAGATCAAGCCAACATGGACAAATATAAGATCAGGGGAAGAAGGAATTGCAAAAAGGCTTGACATATTTGTTCTGGGAGAAAGTTTGCTAGAAAAAGACCTGATGTTTAAACAATGGGTGGAATCAGGAGCTGAATTTGACCATATGCCTATTTGTTTGGATATTTTGAGAAACCCTAAGAAGCCATCCAACCCCTTCAAATTTTGTGTAGCCTCGTTAAAAAATGAGGAATTCCTCAAGCTCATTCACTCAAACTAGATCCCATGTGTGGCAGGTGCTGAAACTCATGTCGCCACTCGCTTTGCTCAAAACCTTTCTCGAATTAAGCGCCTTCTGAAGTAGTGGGCCAGGAACAAAAAAATTGGATGATCAAGCCCTCACTTAGATTGAGGCAGAACTGGCAGAGATCCACAACTCTGAAGGGGGGGGGGTTTCTCACACAGGGAGATAAGGAAAGGTTGGTCTCCCTTGAATCCAGCATAAATAAGATCTTAAAGGAAGGAGAGGAAGTCTGGAGGCTAAAGAGTAGAGTCATCTAGATGACATGTGGAGATGATAACACAAAAAAATTTGAAGCTTTTGCCAACGGAAGAAAACAACATAATACAATTTGGGAGTTAAGAAATTCAAACAATGAACATGTCTCCACCTTTGAAGGAATGGCAGAAATTGGTAAATATTATTTCGAAAAACTGTTCAAAGCATACCAACAGGCTACAATTGGGGAAGTCATCCAGACATCACTTTTCTTCCCTGAAAGGAACTCATAAGAGAATAATGCAGATTTGAAGGAAGAGGTATCAGAAGATGAACTAAAAACACTTCTACACAGCTTCCATAAGGACAAAATCCCAAGCTCGGATGGCTGGACCATTAAATTCTTTCTGGAAGCCTATGAAACAATTGGCCCTGACCTTCTTCACTTGGTTTAAGAATCCCGGGTAAATGGGCATGTTCACCCTCCACTCAACACAACTTTCCTCGCTCTTATTCTAAAAAAAGACAACCCGATCAACCTGGAAGACTTGAGGCCTATGTCCCTCTGCAATATCACTTACAATGTAATAGAAAAAGTGATTGCTTAACGTCTAAAGAAGGTTCTCTCAAAAATCATCTCACATGAGCAATTTGGGTTCCTAGAAAATAGGCAAATCCATGACGCAATTGGAGTGGCTCAACAAGGTATGCACAACATCAAGCTTAAAAAATCAAAAGGAGCAGTTCTTAAGATTGATCTCTCTAAAGCTTTTGATAGAGTAAGCTGGATCTATCTGAGACTCCTTCTTACTCACCTGGGCTTCAACTACTCTTTCATGAAATGTGGATCTTTGATTGTGTCTCTACTACATCTTTCATAGTCCTTATCAATGGCTCAAATTCACTTTTTTTCCTTTCAAAGAGGGGCCTCAAACAAGGTTGTCCCTCTTTCCCATCTCTTATTCTTACTGGTAGCAGAAGGACTAAGTAGGGCCATATTGGATGCAAAGTGAAGAGGACAGTATGAAGGGATCAAAATAGCCACAAACCTCAATATCACTCATCTCTTGTTCATAGATGATGTTCTCCTCTTCTGCAATGGCTCAATTCGAGAAGCAGAAAAGCTCTCATCAATTCTGTAGACCTTATGCAAAGCCACATGCATGATCTTAAGTGAGAAAAAATCCACTATTACCACTTTCAATCTGGAAGAGGATACAGTCAGGAGACTCTTGGACCTTTTTCCATTCACTGTCACCATCTTGGATGATGGATTGAAGTACCTAGGGTTTATACTAAAACCAAATTGCTACAAGAAAGAAGACTGGAATTGGATGTTGGCAAAGCTGGAACGAAGGGTAAACATTTGGGGCAACATATGGCTCTCGAGAGTAGGAAAGCTAATTCTAGTAAAATTTGTTCTTGAAGGCATTCCTGCATATTGGATGTCATTAGCATGGATCCCAAAATCCATCTTGGAAAAGTCTCGGAAAATTTGCTCAAAATTCTTATGGACAGGAAAGAAGGAACAAAAAGTCCTTCCCTGGGTAAAATGGGATCAAATTGCTAGGCCCAAATCTCTGGGAGGGTTGGGGATAAAAAACACTGCATTGTTTTCCAAAGCTCTAGCAACTAAAGCAAGCTGGACACTTATCACAACAAAAAATTTGTGGATGAAGGTGGTATATCATAAATTCTTAAGTCTAGTACCCCTATGGGATTGGATCAGAAACTCAGTCCTCATTTCTCCTTCGTCGGGATCAATTATTTGGAAGGCAATCTGCAATGATTTTTCACTCATTCATAGTGGATTATATTGGAAGGTTGGAAATGAGACACGAGTTAGAATTGGAGCAGACCCTTGACCTAGCAGTCAACTCAACCACCTTCTTCCTCATCAACTCATTCAGTTTCTACAGCACAAAGGCCTCTTTCACTTAAATCAGATTGCTAACCTTGCTTCTACAAACCTATGGCAGCAAGGGTGGCTGAGATGCATGGATATTGAGATCCCCGACCATTGGGCTCAAACCTGGAATAGGTTTATTTCAGCCCTTCTCCAATCTCACACCAGACTCACAGATAAAGAGGATGAACTGGTTTGGGAACATGCTGCACATGGAAGCTACACCCCAAAAACTAGGCACTGACATCTTTGTCTCACTACCTTCCAAATTGAACTGAAATGGTGGCAACCAGGACTTTGGAAACTTAAATTCCCACTGAAGGAAAAAGTTTGCATGTGGTGCACCCTTGCCAAAAAAGCTCAAACCTAGGATAGAATACAGAAAAGATCCTTGGAAGGATCGGGATGGTGTCCCCTCTGCAAAAATAACGAAGAAACTGCCAATCATCGCTTCCTCAATTACTCCTTTATATCTTAGGTCTGGTTACACTCGCAAGCTATACTGAATCAAAGACTTGGTTGGACCGAACAGACCCTTGAATATGCATGGAAAACTTGGTCCACCTCTCCTCAGATAGCTCATCTTAAAGCTCTGTTCCTAGTCCATACTTGGGGTGTCTGGATAGCTCGAAACAATGCAATTTTCCAAGACAAAGCCTCCTCACCCAAAGCTATAACAAAACATGGTCTTGACATCCTCTCTTACTATCCTCAAACCAAAGATGCATCGATGGTAAGAATAGTCACAAAGGAACAGATTGATCCTTCTATGTCTTGGGATTTTTTTAATGGAGCCTCACAAGATCACAAAGGTGGGGGTGGCGCTACTAATTTTCTAAACCAAAACCATCACTTTCATATCCAAATGGGTCTTGGAACATACACAAATAAATATCCAGAGCTCATGGATCTAAAACTCCTTCTCTGCTTCTCCCTGCAAAAAGGCTGTAGAAAATTTCAAATTTTTGGAGATTCACTTATAATTGTCAATTAGGTGAACAAAGTTCAGCATTGTAGAAATGTTTCTCTCACTTCACTTTTTGAAGAGGTGAATAAAATTTGGACAAATTTTGATCACATTTCATGATGTCATGTTTACAGGGAAATAAACACAACTGTAGACCGCCTCTCTAAAGAAGGGGTGAAGATGGAACATGGTACTTGGATTTTTTTTTGAAAATAGGGAAGTATAAGTGTATGAGTTTTTTCACAGGCCATTCATAGAAGCACTTCCTGCAGAAATCACCAGTTGAACAATCAGACATATTCAACATTTTTTTGCAATATGTTTGTCTCCCAACTTCGATGGAGAGTCTCAAGCAGTTTTTTGTCACACACTCAGCTCTATGTGGGATTCAAGGAGACAATTATATCCTTGACATATTTTTAGCTCAACATCGACTCAAGGACAATTAAATGACCAAGTCCTATTACCTGGTTTTTTGGAGACTTCTTTGATTTTGTTTCAGATGTAAACAACGGTATGCAAGGCATACTTACTATGTAAAGACTCTTTTTTATCAATATGAATACAAGCCTTTTTTGGTGATAGGTGGATACCTGAACTTCACACTTGGCGCCCATGAGATATGGGGGTCAAAAGCAAGCATATACCCTCTGGTCACCTTCTTTAACAATATCTTTCAGAATATCAAGATGGTGGATCTGGATCTGCCAAAGATCAAGCCAACATGGACAAATAGAAGATCAGGGGAAGAATGAATTGGAAAATGGCTTGACATATATCTTATGGGAGAAATTTTGCTAGAAAAAGACCTGATGTTTAAACAATGGCTGGACTTAGGAGCTGACTCTGACCATATGCCTATTTGCTTGGATATTTTGAGAAACCCTAAGAAGCCATCCAACCCCTTCAAATTTTGTGCAGCCTAGCTAAAAAATGAGGAAGTCCTTAGGCTCATTCACACAAACTGGATCCCCTATGTGGCAGATGCTGGATCACATGCTCCCAGTCACTTTTCTCATAGCCTTGCTTGGATCAAATGCCTATTGAAGGAGTGGGCCAAAAATAAATAAAAAATAGGATGATCAAGCTCTTATTATGATTGAGGCAGAACTGGAAGAAATCCACAACTCTGAAGGGGGGGGATTCCTCACATAGTGAGATAAGGAAAGGTTGGTCTCCCTTGAATCCAACATAAATAATATATTGAAGGAAAGAGAGGAAGTTTGGAGGCTAAAGAGTAGAGCCATCTGGATGACATGTGGAGATGATAACACAAAAAATTTCAGGCTTTTGCCAAAGGAAGAAAACAACAGAATACAATCTAGGAGTTACGAAATTTAAACAATGAACATGTCTCCAGCTTTGAAGGAATGACAAAAATTGGTAAATCTTATTTTGAAAACCTATTCAAATTAGACCAACATGCTACAATTGCAGAAGTCATTGAGACATCACTTTTCTTCCTTGAAAAGATCTCAGAAGAGGATAATGTAGATTTGATGGAAGAGGTATCAGAAGATGAATTTGAAAACAATTATGCACATCTTCCAGAAGGACAAAATACCAGGCCCGGATGGCTGAACCATTGAATTCTTTTTGGAAGCCTATGAAACAATTGGCACTGACCTTCTTCACCCGGTTTAAGAATCCCAAGTAAATGGGCATGTTCACCCTCCACTCAACACAACTTTCATGGATCTCATTCCAAAAAATGATAACCCGGTCAACCTGGAAGGCTTCAGGCCTATATCCCTCTGCAATATCACTTATAAAGTGATAGCAAAAGTGATTGCTCAACATCTAAAGAAGGTGCTCTTAAAAATTATCTCACATGAGCAATTTGGGTTTTTGGAAAATAGGAAAATCCATGAAGCAATTGGAGTGGCTCAAGAAGGTATGCAGAACATCAAGCTCAAGAAATCAAAAGGAGCAATTCTTAAGATTGATCTCTCTAAAGCTTTTTATAGAGTAAGTTGGATCTATATGAGACTCCTTCTTACTCACCTGGGCTTCAACTACTCTTTTGAGAAATGGATCTTTTATTGCATCTCCATTGCATCTTTCACAGTCCTTATCAATGGCTCAACTTCACCTTTTTTCCTTTCAAAGAGGGGCCTCAGACAAGGTTTCGCTCTTTCCCCTCTCTTATTCTTACTGGTAGTAGAAGGACTAAGCAGGGCCATATTGGATGCAAAGCGAAGAGGACAATATGAAGGGATCAAAATAGCCACAAACCTTAATATCACTCATCTCTTGTTTGTAGATGATATTCTCCTCTTCTGCAATGGCTCAATCTGAGAAGCATAAAATCTCTCAGCAATTCTGCAGGCCTTCTGCAAAGCCACATGTATGATGTTAAGTGAGCAAAAATCCACTATTACCACTTTCAATCTAGAAGAGGACACAGTCAGGAGAATCTTGGACCTTTTTTGTTCATTGTCACCATCTTGGATGATGGACTGAAGTACCTAGGCTTTAGAATAAAACCAAATTGCTACAAGAAAGAAGGCTGGAATTGGATGCTGGAAAAGCTAGAACGAAGGGTAAACATTTGGTGCAACAGATGGCTCTCGAGAGCAGGAAGGCTAATTCTGGTAAAATTTGTTCTTGAAGGCATTCCTGTATATTGGATGTCATTAGCATGGATCCCAAAATCCATCTTGGAAAAGTCTCAGAAAATTTGCTCAAAATTATTATGGACAGGAAAGAAGGAACAAAAAGTCCTTCCCTGGGTAAAATGGGATCAAATTGCTAGGCCCACATCTCTTGCACGGTGGGGGCTAAAAAACACTGCATTGTTTTCCAAAGCTCTAGCATCTAAAGCAGGCTAGACTCTTATCACAACGAAAAGTTTGTGGACAGAGATGGTATATCATAAATACATAAGTCCAGTACCCCTATGGGATTGGATTAGAAACTTAGTCCTCATCACTCCTTCGTTGGGCTCAATTATTTGGAAGGCAATCTGCAATGCTTTCTCACTCATTCACAATGGAATATCTTGGAAGGTTGGCAATGGGATAAGAGTCAGAATTGGAGTAGAAACCTGGCCTAGCAGTCAACTCAACCACCTTCTTCCTCATCATCTCGTTCAATTTCTACAACACAAAGGCCTCTTTCACTTAAATCAAATTGCTGACCCTGCTTCTACAATCCTATGGCATCAAGGGTGGCTGGGATGTAGGGATCTTGAGATCCCCGACCATTGGGCTCAAGCCTAGAACAGGTTCATTTCAGCCCTTCTCCATTCTCACATAAGGCTCATAGATAAAGAGGATGAACTGGTTTGGGAACATGTTGCACATGGAAGCTACACCCCAAAAACTGGGTACTGACAGATTTGTCTCACTACCTTCCAAATTGAACTGAAATGGTGGCAACCAGAACTTTGGAAACTTAAATTCCCACTGAAGGAAAAAGTTTTCATGTGGTGCATCCTTACCAACAGAACTCCAACATGAGATAGAATGCAGAAAATATCCTTGGAAGGACTAGGATGGTGTACCCTCTGCAAAATTAACGAAGAAACTGCCAATCATCTCTTCCTCAATTGCTCATTTACATCTCAGGTCTGGTTACACTCGCAAGCTATGCTGAATGAAAGACTTGGCTGGACCGGACAGACCCTTGAAGATGGATGGAAAACATGGTCCACCTCTCCTCAGCTTGCTCATCTTAAAGCTCTGACCCTAGTCCATACTTGGGGTGTCTGGATAGCTCGAAACAATGCAATTTTCCAAGACAAAGCCGCCTCACCTGAAGCTATAGAAAAACATGGCCTTGACATCCTCTCTTACTATCCTCAAACCAAAAATGCACTGACGGTAAGAATAGTCACAGAGGAACAAATTGATCCTTCTATGCCTTTGGATTTTTTTTATGGAGCCTCACAAGATCACAAATATGGGGGTGGCGCCACTAATTTTCTAAACCAAAACCATCACTTTCAGATCCAAATGGATCTTGGAACAAACACAAATAACTATGCAATGCTCATGGCTCTGAAACTCCTTCTTTGCTTCGCCCTGGAGAAAGGCTGCAGAAAAAATTAGATTTTTGGAGATTCACTTATAATTGTCAATTGGGTGAACAAAGTTCAACATTGTAGAATGTTGCTGTCACTTCACTTTTTGAAGAGGTGAACAGACTCTAGACATTTTTTTTATCACATTTCATGCCATCATGTTTACAGGGAAAGAAACACAGCTGCATACCGCCTTTGTAAAGAAGGGGTGAAGATGGAACACAGTACTTGGAAATTTTTTGAAAATAGGGAAGCGGAAGTGTATGCATTTTTTCACGGGCCATTCATAGAAGCACTTCTTGCAAAAATCACCACTTGAACAATTAGACATCTTCAACATTTTTTTGCAAGCTGTCTGTCTCCCAGCTTCGATGGAGAGTCTCGAGCAGTTTTTTGTCACACACTCAACTCTATGTGGGATTCAAGGAGACAGTTATATCCTTGACATATTTTCAGCTCAACACCGACTTAAGGGCAGTTAAATGGCCAAGTCCTATTACCTGGTTTTTTGAAGACTTCTTTGATTTTGTTTCCAGATGTAAATAACGATATGCAAGGCATAGTTACTATGTAAAGACTCTTTTTTTATCAATATAAATACAAGCTTTTTTTCTTTAGTTTTAAGATTTTTTTAATTAAATGTTTTAATTTATTTTTTAAATATTAATCACTTTGACATTTTATACTCAAGCTTTTCAGATGTGAATAAGCTTTATCACAAAGCAATATCATAAGTAAATGCAACTAATTACCTAATATCATAGATTTAAATCTATTACTAACCTAATAAAAATGTAATTAAATAGTTGATTCTATTTTTTTTAAAGAGAAATAGGAAAAATATTTATTAAAAGAGATTGCAGAAGTAGTTAATATATGTCCCTTGGCTTGAGGTCACATAGGTTTTATCCTTTTGAAAGCAAACCTTCCTTCCAAATTATATAGCAACATTACACTATTTAAGGTTGCATATTCTGCAAATTTGGGTAAAAGAGGACTATATTTCCAAGTTTCCAGAACACAACAAAAAACAGAAAAGCCATAAGTCACTATTTTCATCATTGTTAATTGCTAGTAGAAAACTAGGTAACCTTTTTCATCATGATGCTCCATGGGGTCTGATCTTCACCTTTAGGAGCAAGCTAGAGCAACAATACCAACACCAAGGAAAACTTTAGGGGCGAAATTTAGCCCATGGGCTATTTTTGACATTTTCTTCCAAAAAAGATTCGCCAATTTTTCTTTTTATCAAATATGATTCGCCCAAATTCCATGGGATAATTTTTTTCAACTCTAAAAATCACCAAAATTATCATAAAGTCCTTAGAAATTTGAATATTTTTTAAAAAAAATCGCCAAACATTTTATGGTTGCAAATTTTAAGAATTAGTAAGATTGCAAATTTCTACACTTTGAAGTGGATCCTTAAAATTTTCCCTCACCAACACCCTAAGAAGGAGAAACTATCTCGAAACTGTGGCCAATGTTATCGCCTGTTTCATTAACGCGAGAGAAGAGAAACTCTATTTTAGCTTCCTGTTCTTCCACACGGTTCTCCAAAACCTCCCCCTATCCCATTCAAGATCTAACTATGTCATCTAATAATGTTCCTCCTATCTTGCCGCTACTCTCTTGTGGGTCAGGTCCTCCATTACCATTTCTAGACGTCTCTCCATCTATAAAAAAACCTCTTATTTCTCCCTTGAGTTCCTTCAAAGGCCGTGGGAAACACCCCTACACTCCTCTTCCACCCATTCAAGACCTTGGTGTATACAACAACCTCCCCATTCATGTCCATGATGGCAAGGCATTTTTAGACAGGAGGTTGGTTTTCTTACTTCTTCTCGACATAATTTAACGAGCCTGCTAGGCAAACTTTAATGCGACGGTGGTTGCGCAACAAGCTGTTAGATCTCAAGTAGCTTGAGATCCAACGATCTACTACACAATCACCGTCGCATTAAAACCTGCATAGCAGATTGGTTATTGATCACCCTTCTTCTCAGTAATAAGCTTAAAAAAATTACGATTCAAAATAGCAAACTCTACATCAATATTATATATGTTTCCTTACTTCATGCGTTAATCACCTAGACGTCATCTCCATCATATTCATTCATGCTCGTCACCCATTGTGCCCATGCCTTGAATACAAAGGGACTTCCCCTACCTTATGATCAAAGTCGAATCACCCATTATCGAGACCTCAATTACTCCTTAATTGAGTTTTAGTTCAACATTTGATATCCTTGATATAAAGCGAAAGTTTCTTCCCGGTTATTTGATTTGATCTAGATTCCTCATGATTATTTGTAGCATACTTGTCCTTTGGGAGTCAAAGATAACCCCGTTCTTGCCTCTTCTTTGATTCCAAATTATAATAATAAAATAATGATAAATAATTTGAAAGTATATTTTATAATTTAGATTCTAAAGCTCCCCTTAATACTTATAAATGGAATATTCATCCTTAGGTAAAATCTGGGCTTTCTTAGTTTCAAAGTGATAAAACTTTATATTTCATGTATTTTAATCATAGTTTATGTTATTATAAACATAGTTGTTTTGAAAATTAAATTAAACAAAATTTATATATTAACATTTTAAAGTTGTGTTAATAATTTGTTATTTATTCGAATTTTTCCAGTTTAAAATAGGTTTTGTCTCCCGTAGATTATCAAGATTGTTTTTTTTATAAAATTTAATGTGGTAGGATTATTTCTAAAAATCAAATTAATTATATATAGACCATATAGACCATCAAACATTAGGCACCATTTTGTTTTAAAGTCTTTTATTTTTAATTTTAAAGATTACAAAAAATTCTTGGAAGTGATACCATATTTTTAGGGTTTTATCTCTCGTAGATCATCAAGACTCTTATTTTTATACCTGCCTCAGTAGGTATATTGTAATCGATCAAATTCAAACCGTGTTGACTTTGGGTATTAGTTGGTGCATATTTAAAAGATTTAAATCTCTATTCCAAAGTTTNACTAAATAACCAAAAAAAATTATGTATCTAAATTTTTTTTACTTTATTTAATTATATGTGAAGTTTGACAAAAGACTAAATAACAATCTAAGATAACTTTTTTCAGGAGGAAAAAAGCATGACCTTGTTATTCTTATTAAAAAGAATCAAAGGGCATTAAAATATACCCGCCCAAAAGGGCTACATCAAGCTGTTACAGTAATAAGTCCATTCAAAAAGGAGAAAGACCATCTAGATTCTGCCAGTGGTTGGTGGCAAAAAA
>LPNX010978382.1:156255-185734 GCA_001517045.1 Pseudotsuga menziesii | reverse complement strand
GATGAAACAGAAACAATTCTGAAAGAATTACATTCCGGACCAGCAGGAGGTCATTTCGGTGGAGAGACGACAGCTCATAAAATTCTTAGGGCTGGTTATAATTGGCCTACCTTGTTTCGAGATTCTTATACTTTCGCCAGAAAGTGTCAAGAATGTCAACTTGACGCGGGAAGGGTTAAAAAATCTGCTTTCCCTTTACAACCTGTTTCAGCTGAAAGACCTTTTCAGCAGTGGGGTATTGATATAGTAGGTCCGATAAACCCTCCCTCATCAATGCAACACAAGTATATAATAACTGCAACTGATTATTTCACTCGTTGGGCTGAGGCTGCACCGTTAAAAGTTGTGAATACTAATCAAGTTATATTATTTTTGGAGTTCTTTATTATAACAAGATTTGGTATTCCTGATTCTTTAGTTTTCGATAATGCATCATATTTTTCATCAATTGAATTGAATCAATTTGCATTAGAAAAAGGAATAAGAATCAGGTATTCAGCTAATTACCATCCTCATGGGAATGGTCTAGCTGAATCAACAAACAAAAACTTATTAAAAATTCTGAAAAGAACTGTTTCAGTTCATCATCGAAATTGGCATACGGAATTGGTCAATGCTCTTTGGGCAGATAGAGTAACTCCAAAAGCTGCGATAGGTAATTCACCATTTTTCTTAGTGTATGGAACTGAAGCTATTCTTCCACCAAATTTTTTTTTTCCTTCTTTACAGTTAGCTCAGTCTGTTCAAGAAGAAGAATGTCCAGCAATGGAAAAACGAATCAATGCATTGTTAAAATTAGAAGAAGACAGGGAGAAGTCAAAACAACACTTTAACAAACATCAACAGATCGTAAAGTCATGGTTTGACCAATCTTTCAGTTCTAATCGAGATTTTCAGGTAGGAGACTTGGTCTTAAAATGGGATAAAGCTCATGAAGATAAGGGTGATCATACTAAATTTCAAAAATTATGGTTAGGTCCCTTTGTTATTTCTGAAAAAATAGGTCCAAGTACCTTTCGATTGAAAACACTTGAAGGACAGTCCGAGACATTCCTTGTGAATGGACTGATTCTTAAAAAATATTTCTGTTGATAGTTTAATGTCTTAAAATGTATATATTTACTTGCTGTTTGTAAAAGTTTGTATTTCCTGTATATAAACTAGCAAACTGTATATAAATCAAATTTCTGTCAAAGTCAAAGATTTCAGAATTGTTGAAATGTATGTATATAACCAGTCTTTAAACAGAAATATGTAATTAATCATTGTAATTAATGTAAATAAATAAGATCAGTTTACTCGTTAGTCTTTAAAATTTTGATTTTAGATTGAGATCTTTTAAAATTTGTTCAGATTAATCAAAATCTCTTGAATTTGTATAAGACTTTCGTTATTTCTTTTTTATAAGTGTTTCTCGGATTTTTCTTCATCTGGTTATTTTCCTAAAATGAAGATAGTTAGATATCTTTTTCGAAGCTTGTACTTTTGAAAAATCTTTATAGATCTCTATCATCAGTCTTAGAAAACTTTTATCATTTGAGAACTATCTAGCATCTGTTCCAATTAATAAAAGCTAAAGTGAGAGACGGAAGGTCTCAGTAATGAGCCGGTCCGATCAGAATCACAAATATCACTGGTATGACATTATTAGGAAACTAGTAATGGCTTTTGATTTCGAAATCAAAAGATAAGGGGTCTCATCACGAGCCAGCTGATTCATTTTCTAGTGATATTAATGACTGACATTACCATTTGGTTACCACGCTAGGTAATGATCTCTCACTTTGTAAAATGTTAAAATAAAAATAAAAATTAAAAAATTAAAAAAAAAAGGGAAAAAAGAAAAATAATGAAAGTTAATAAAAACATAACTTTTGTCTGAAGAATAGGAGGTCTCAGTAATGAGCCGACCTAATCATGATCATCAGTGTTGCTTGGAATAACTTCATTTCTGATCACCAGGGTGATGGCTTTTGATTTTAATTAAAAGACAGGAGATCTCATCACGAGTCAGCCTGCTTATTTCAAACAACTCTCGTGAATGATACTATCACATTGG
This sequence comes from Pseudotsuga menziesii, assembly GCA_001517045.1. Taxonomy (NCBI): domain Eukaryota; kingdom Viridiplantae; phylum Streptophyta; class Pinopsida; order Pinales; family Pinaceae; genus Pseudotsuga; species Pseudotsuga menziesii. The sequence continues at coordinate 183,675 of LPNX010978382.1, read as the reverse complement.
GATACCACACCCAGGTAGTAGTCTTCAGACAGAATTATTGTTTTAAAAGAACAGCAAAAGCAAGAAACAAGAAAATTATTATGCTATGGAACAGGTTCTAGATAGTTTTCAGAAGAGCAGTATTCTATGCTGATGGTAAGATCATCTTTACTAAGAAGTACTTGTTTCGATGAAGATATTTGTAAGCCTATCTCTGAATCAAGTGTTTGTTTCAAAAGATGAAATATTTCTCAGTTATACTTATGAATCTGAATAAATAAAAGTTTGACATGAATTAAGAATTTTGATTATTTTTAACAGATTTCTAAGATTTCGCTTTGATCATCTTCTTTAAGCAGAGATAACTGGTTCACCCAGGTCGTCGCCATTTGTTGGCAGCCAGCAACAACCTCTTCATTTCTTGATAAAATGAAGAGAGATCAGCTCTTATATGATTTCTCAAATTAAAATTATAAAAGAGCACCTTCAGAATCTTTGATTCTGAAGGTGTTCTCAATCAAAAAAGAAGTGATTTAATGATCTCAGGGCTGAAAGAAATTTGAAAATAAAACTTGGCTTTTAATTATCAGATAAGTTTCATACATTCTTATTATATTATTGAAATCATCGTAAGTGAATTTATGTGACTTAAAGATTTATGCCAAGAGAAATTTCATAAAACACATTATATGTCAAGTAGGGTATTATTAGTCTTTAGACTAAGAGAATTTCAAAAATTAACCTTATATAAAACCCTATTTTGAACATTGTAAATATCATAGTTAATGACTAGATGTTGTTTGTATATACCCTATATGATGGTCTAATATGTCGATAGGATGTTTAAAGGTTTTTTATCTTAGTGTTGTACATATATATAGCTTTGTACATATACATAGGATAAACATTAAGTTAGCCATTTGATTAATACATCGTTTAACATTAAAATGCGATTTATTAAATTTCATACCACGATGTGACTTGATAAATAGGGGTAATTACGTGGAGTTATTGACTATGCAAAAAGCCAAGTGTCAAACTGGTAAATGATGAAACCTTTTGGATCGATGAGTTGGTATAAACGTGGTCTCCCCATTTGATAAAGTTGACACTTGTATATACTTATTAACGTCGACTTGACAGTGTTAAATGCTCTAGGTCGTTTCAAATTACGCCATTGTACTTGTAATTATGAACCTCCGTAAATCATCAACGGCCATAATAATGATTTTTATCAGGCTATGTATCACTGGTTCGCCAACTTAAATAGTAATCACTAACAGAGGTGGTTAAACGTAGGCAAATTAACGCAAGCAATGGTATAGCGTGATATTTATCACTGCTTGAATTCCGCTAAGATGGCGGGTTCAGAGATTAGACTTCCAGTCAGAACTGAAGCATGTGAAGTTTTTCTATCATGTCACTCGTATGGATACCTATCCCCTCTATTTTCACTTCTCCATTCGTCCCACAACGAAACCCGGAAGGTGCTGGAGAAACCATGTCTCCTCTGAATCGCTTTGAGCTTGCGGGATGTGAACTGATTGAAGCTCACCAGGAGGCTGCCCAGAAGTTTGAGAAAATGGGATGGACACATTTCTTTTGAAGCTTTGATGGTCATCACGCAGAGATTACCAAGATGTTTGCAATAAGTTTTGAAGATGACAGGGTGCGAATTGGGGGTTTCGAATTCGTTATTAACGAAGACAAAATTGCTGAAGCCACAAAGCTTCCACAGGTTGGGGAATGTTGGTTTAAGGGCATGATAGTTAACAAGAAGAAATGTATGGCTCTATTATTGTCGTTTCCAGACAAAGTTAAACTGAGGACAGGCGTGCCTGTAAAATTCTTGAAGCCTGAATGGAGAGTGTACTATGAAATTCTTGTAAGGTATGTGACATGCTGCGGACGCTATTCCCATTTGCATTTGTATCATTTGCGGTTGTTGTTAGCAGTTAAGGGGTGCAAACTTAATTTGCCCTTTTATCTTTGGCAAAGTCTTAAGAAAATGGCGCAGTCAGTTAGAAATTTCAATAACCCTGACAGTAGTTTGTGTCATCATGGGTTAATCAAAATTCTCTTGCAATTTCAATTAGCTGCTAGAGGTGTGTCGTGGGATAAATTCTTAGCTGACTGTAATTTGGGGCCGACTCAATACTGGCCTAATTCTGCTCCACGAATTCGTCGAAGACGAAAAGACATAAATTCAGAAGATAATAGTCCAGATATTAAGGAGGCAGAGAATGTTAGTACGCCCGTAGATAATGAGGGTAATGGATGTGCTGATAGGGTTTCAATCCCTTGTGATTCTAGAGAAGGGTTGGATAAACCCGTACCCAAATAAAATAACGATAACCCTATAAAATTAAAAGAGGGATCAGTTGAAGATGAAAACAACAAATCTACTGAATATGATGAACAATCTATGAATATGCTGAACCATTTGGCTCAGGTTTGTTGCGACAGGGAAGGGTTAGGTTATGAGAACCTATCGTTTTCACGTAGAATTACTAGGAGCATGCATAATCTATATGCAACTCCTGGGTATAAGCCCGATCCACAGGTTTCAAAATGCACAGCCTCTGAACCAACAATTGTGAATATTGAGGATGATATCCTGATGTCTACCCCTAACACGATGGATATAGGGAATTCTGCGACTGGGCAAAGGAATGATGTGAAATCGGGCGAGGTTGAGGGTAATCAACCAGAATTAAATGTGAACACTGTAGATGATGAACCATTGTACAATCAACCTCCTGACAGTCCTCACTCTCCTTGTGCACATGAAGAAGATGAAACTCTGCAACAGGCGTTAGGAAATGAGCATCAGGATAAAATCACAGAATTTAAAGGAAGACTTAAACAATGTCTGTCTAGTACAGCGTTACTAGAAGAAGAAAATAAAAATTTCAGAAAAGAATTGTTAGACTGGATCGATAGATGGAAGAAGGCAAATATGAAAAAGAATCAATACAAGAAATCCAAGAAATCAATATTAAATACAAATCAGTTGTTACTGGAGAGAATTGAAAAGCAAAATGTTAAAATCATAAAGCTGAAGGCTAAACTGGCCGAAGCCAGAAGAGTAGTCTCTCTTCATAATTAAGTTCTGTTCTTCTCTCTTACAGCGCAGCATATCAGGTAAAGTTAATTCGATTTTACATGCCTGTAAAATCGGAGATTTTACAGGCATGTATTTATAATTTTTAATGTTTCAGTTAACTATGTTAAACTCGTTTTAATACGCTGTGTTTAATGCAGGGAATCTCATTATCAAGTTTTCTTCCATAAGCACAGAACGTGGTTATACAATGGCATGTGGATGTGGCTGATTCGTACCAAAGGGAATTTTATCAATGATCAGGCAGTTTATGTGATACCTCAACTCAGGCTAGTCGATTTCTATTTCTAGTAATAGGTGTAAATAGATGCCTTTTTGGTTAGTTGTTCCTATAATGTGGCAAACAGTTTTTATTGCAAAACCAACTTTTAGTAGTATTTAAGTGATGAGTTTTGAAGAACTGGAGGATGGATGGAGTGTGAAAGAAACTTATTTGAAATATATGTTATTACTAGTCTTTCATCATATTTGAAGCTGAAGCTATTATATGAGTAATACTGGACATCTGCAAATGATACTGTGACTGGTATTTCATTTTTGGATTTTATATACTTATATTTCAGTCTGTTCTCTTTTTTGTTTATATATAAACTCTGTGTGCTGTGACACATTGATGTTTCAAAATTTGTTACACTTTGTCATCTCAAGTTAGTTTCTTTTGGATAAATGTTTCATTATGATTAAGTTTATTAGTGTGTTCACTATAAGCATTAGTGGTAATGAGATGCTTTTCTATTTATTTAAATTCTCATTTGTATGTTAACAGTGAATTTTAAATAAACATTATTCCTAATTCAAATGACTGTCTTGATAATTAATTATTGATCAGTTTTTAGGAATTGAAAGTTGACTGTGTGTTTATTAGTTAAGTTTCATTTCTACCTACAGAGTAACTTTTGTTATGATTTAAATATGTCTGTTTAGATCACACTTTAGTGTTCTGTTATTGATTAATAATTAATATAGTTTCAAACTTGCTCTCAGCTGAGATAGGATTAATTAGGATAGATAGATTAGTTAGTTTTAAATTTATTTTATTATTTTATAAATTAGCACTGTTAAATCATTCTATATACTTTAAGTAAGTTTTCATATTTAGAAAACTTCCCAAAAAATCAGAGTCTTTCCTTAAGAAAGCCAACTTAGGACATTTTTAGGTATTTAGGTAGAATAGGATTAGATTAGGTTAGATTTTGCTGGTTTTAAGCTCTCCTTAAGAGATAAACTAGCTGGTAGCAGGACCACAACCTGCGAGGTTTTGTTAAACCAAACACACCGGACGCTGCTCTAAGCTGATTGTGTGGACAAAACCTCCTTATTGACCCTGATTCATAAAATCAGGCCAACAGGGCCCACCAACCTTCTTTTCCCAAGACCTTGAGAGAAGCAACCCAAACTTCGGTGTAATATCAACTACCACTACATCCATGATCACACTTTTCATGGGTAACTGAGCCAAGCTAACGACCATGTCCTTTATTACCCCTAAACACTTCACTGCTCATGAATGAAAGGCATACAGATCATGGTAGGGTTTGGTAATACTCAGCCCTAAAGCTTCCATAACAGCCTTTGGCATTAAGTTGTGTGAGGCTCCTGAATCTAACAAGCGATTGTGAATCATCTGTGCATGGACTGTCAGGGTGATGTAGAATGGAGGTGAAGCACCTGCTTCATTTTCAATCTTTTCAGCCAGGTCTGATCCAATGAAAATTCTGGGGTTTTCTTCTTGCAAATTTACTGTGTCTGAAATGGGCTGATTGCTTGTGGGATTAAGCATCTTAAGGACTGATTCTTTATATGAAGGGTTTTTTATCAATTCAGTTAAAGGTACAGGAATCTTTAACTTTCCTAATTCATTCTCCAAACTGAAATTCTAGACAGTTCTATTTACCTCTTCAGTAACTGTGGTCTTCTTTGGTTTCTCGGAAACTTGTCTCTTCTCAGTCAAAGGATCAGACGATTGCTTAGTAGGGACAACTGCCTTGTTTTTTGGGACTTGTACCACCCATTTTGGACTTGATCTCAAATTCATAGTCTTCTTAATCTCATTCTGACAGACAGCAGTAGTTACAGCAGTCTTTTCCAGCTCTGAATCCTCCTCTGTTTCGAACATGTCAGCATCATAATATTCTACATTTAGAAATTCCTCTTCAGCGACAAAAACCCCAGACAATCCTTCTCCAAAATGATTCATATATTGATGAATCTCTTCAAAAATCAGCTCATCATCAAATTCTTCCTCATCAGCCACATTTTTCTGAAGAGGTGGCAGCACCCTTTGATCCTCATTTTCTCTCCTTTCTCGCTGTATATCATTATTCCTTCGTTCTCTAGGCATAAAACGGGGAGAAAATTGCCTTCTAAACTAATTCTGATTATTGAGATTTCATTCACCTTCTGGAGTAGACTTGCTAGAATTTTTCTCAAGCTCTAATTTGTTCAACTTTGCAGTCAGAATTTTAACCAGCTTAGCCATTTCATCAATTTTCCCTTCAGCAGAATGAGAAGCTGAACCTCCTGGAGCTGCTTCCTTCTTTCCTTTTCTGTCATACAACTACTAAACTATTTCCTTCTTCAATCTATTTGAAGCTAGTATGTTGGATTCTACTTCCAGTGCTACATCCTTCATATTCAGTAAAGAGATAGGTCTCCTCTCTCGTAGTAATAAGGAAATTTTGTGATCAAAGGCATTTGCATATGTAAGTTTGGCTGATTTTTCTGTAGGCTTTATCTCAGCAAGAATTCCACTGTACATCTTTTTAAACCTCTTTGACAAATCTGCAACAGTCTCATCCTTTTTCCTCCTAAGAGCTCCAAACTCAGTTATGTAGTATGTATGGTCTTTAGTGTCCCCCCATTGTCTCATGAAGAGATCACGAAGTTCTTCAATGATAGTGATAGAGTTAGCAGGAAACTCTCTGAACCATTTCCTTACATCTCCATCAAGGCTCTGCACGAACATTCTCATCCATACATCCTTCGCTTCAATGTTTTGATTGTCAGGATAGCTAAGGAAAGATTCCCAATGTTCTTCATCTGTTGTTTCCCCCCGTCCATTGAACCTAGGAAGATATTTTTGATAGTCACCCCCAGGCAGTGCATTCAAGGGCTGAGGCAAGACCAATGGTGCATATCTGGATACAACCATCCTGTCCATCATGTCTATGGGCTGATTTAGGGCTGCCATTTTTGGACTGACTGATTTTGGTGATGAAGAGGTTTGGATAGAACTTGGCTGAAAAGAATTTTTACCTAATTTCAATTGAAAGAGAGGTATCTTACCAGGAGAGGAATTTTTAGCTTTTCTGAAGGATTGAGAGTTAGTAAAAATCTGGAAACTACTGTAAGGAATTGTTGGTTTTACCCAAGGTGAAGTTTCTTCTTCTTTTCTTGACACAAATGAAGCTAATGAACCATCTAACTGGTCAGGGTCAGATAAAGAGGGTAATGACTGAGATCTTCTAATCATTCTTGTTGTCCTCAATATCTATTCAGGGTCTGTAACACCCAACTGCAATGGTGAATTAGGTCTGTTCCTAGTTCCCACTCCTCTAGTAGCCACTGTGACAAATCTGGTGAAAAATAGCCTTAAAGATATGCTGGTTTAAGTTCACCTCTTAAAACCAGAAAAGGATAAGTATCCCAGGAAAAAATATGTTTCAACTTCATTCCTCGGCAATGGTGACAAAGATGTTTGTGCCAGAAATTGTTTCCAAGGATATAAAGAAACAAGCCAACACAATCTCAAAAATTCAATCCAGTAAAACTAAGGTTTAGGGTTTTTTTGAAAGGTTTTTGTGGTTGTAAAGTCTGGTGGCTGAAGGGAATACATTCATGAGTCCAGTAGGAACTAAATCATAAATAAATAAGAGCAGAGATGCATAATATAATTACCAAGTACCAATCAGAGTATAATCTTAAAGTTCATTCATAACTAACAAGCATTACAAGTAAAGAAACCATAAACCAGCATTGAATATATCAGTCAAGTAGCTAAACAAGCTAAACAATGAAGCTAAAACATAGTCTGAAGGGTGATTTAGATCATATATTTCATAGTACTGTTCAACAATTAAACATGAGAGTTATGTACTTAACTCATAAACAAGTCCAAGACCTCCTTAGCCAACCAAAAATTAGAACCCCTTGTTCTCTTTTTCCTCTACCTAAATACTATTTCTCAAAAAAAATCAGTTAGGGTTGAAACCCTAACTGTCTTCAACCAAGTCATCGATGGGATAATTGTCAAATTACAATTTACAAAATAAAACATTTCTTCCAAAAACTTAACAAAAGATTGATTAATTAAAATATTTCTCAAAAGACATAACAAATAACTGACTAATTAACAAACTCAAAGGTCTTTTGTAGCCTCAGCTAGTAAGGCTATTCCATCCAAATCTTGGGCCTTCTTCTTTGCTCACTTTTGCTCAGCTTCCATGTCTGCTAATCTTCTTGTAAGTTCTTCATTCTGCTTCTGTAGGCTTTCAACAGTTAGCTTCAAATCTGCACAGTGCAAATAAGTGGTTCTCTTCTCTTCAGGGCTTCTTTGGACACTACAGTCAACTCTTGATAATGCTCATTAACTTCTTGCAAATATTCCCTAAGTCTTTTGTTTGCTAGGATCAAGCCATCATTCAATTCCTGCATGTAATCCATCTGATGCCTGTATTGTTTGATGGTTTGCTGCAGGTTCTCCTTTTCTGAATCAAAGGCTTTCCCTGTTGAGGTATCCTACATCCCACTAGGAAACCATGGGATATATAGCCTTCTAAAAATGTCTTCATCATCTGACAGTAACTCTGAAGATATACCATGAATAGTAGGGTTTTCCTGATTTATTGTTTCTGTAGGTGCCATTTCATCTATCGAGTGCTCGTCTTTAGAATGAGAGACTTCAACTTATTTTTCATGTTGTTGTTTCAACAGTTCACTTCTTAATTCTAAAAATACTACAGATAGCTTAGTATCAGTGAGACTAATCTCTTTTGTTGCCTTCAATGGATTTTTCCCCTTTGTATCATGAGAAGCTGGAGTTTTTAGAACTGATTATTTTTCAATCTTTGGTTTTTCATCTGAAGAATCATCATCAAGTACAGTTACTTCCTTTGAATCTAATCTAGGGTTTAACAGTTTTTTCATACTCAATCTCAACTTGTTTCTTGGCCTAGTTTTAGCCCTCCAACCTGGGGCAAACTCTCCCAGCATTTTCAATGTTCTTCCTTGATGTCTAATTGTGGAAAACTCCATAGCCTTAATCTTGATCTTCTTTTTATTAAGCTTGATTGTTTTATCTTCTTGACCAAAAAATTCTTGGGGCATTCCATCCCTGGTTTCAGTTTTGACAATGAATTCATCTCCTTCTAACAGATATCCCTCATCCTCAGATAAGATAGTGATGGAGCTCCTTTGCTGGACCTGGATGTTTTCTTCCTTTACGGCAATCTTCTCTGTGGCAACAGTTTTCTCTTCACTGAAAATTTCTGCTGTTACCCTTCCCTGCACAGGCTAACCTTCATTTTTTGTAAATAGTGAGCTTTTGTCCTTGTTGTCAGCTGAATATTGATGAGGTTCATACTTTCCTTTTAAGGGCTCTGGTACTTCTTCAAGTTTAATATATTTTTTGTCTTCAACCTTGATTTTCTGACCTAGTTTCCTAACTAGGGTTTTCCCTTTGTCTCCATGCTTTTTGGTTTGCTGCTCTTCTTGTTTGATTTGAAAACCAGACCATAAAATAAAATAATCCCATGTCTTCCCTTCTTTTTGAAGATCAGTACTTATGATCAACTTGATCAAACCATGATGGAAAATTGACTGTGTAGTATGATCGTGATGCCCCTTAACTCTACTTGACATCTTCTGAAAACTTTTAAACAAAAAGAAAGGAAGACTCATTTTGGATTCATCCACCAGATGCTGTAAGAACCTAAAATGGTATTTGAACACATATGCATATCTCCCCTCACAAGTGATATAGCTTTGCAAGACCTTAATGGGCTCCACCCATTCTTCTCTGAAATTTTGAATTAGTATTCCTTTGCTCCAGTCTGGTGTGATGCCAGGTAAAAGGCACCTCTGGGCGTTAAAAGTGAAAGGCAAATTTTTGAACCACATTTCACCTTCATTTCTAACTCATGTAGCTTCAGCAACTAGCTCCACGGTCAATTTAAACTTTAGGATATCAAACACTACCATGTCCTGGTTATAGCATTGGGCAAATTTATATGAGACTTCAGTATTATAGGAATCGATCTTCTTGAAGAAATCTAACTAACCAGCCTTTTGAAAAAGCTCTACACAACCTGGAAATTGGTCAATCCATTTTAGATCTGTGGGCTCAGCCCTATTTGATTTGCCACTTTTTCCCATCTACTCTCAATGAATGAAAACCTATGTAAATTTAAAGCCCTTTGAATGACCTAACAGTTCCTTTTTTCTTCTCAAGCTTCTAAGGTTTGATAGTCAGCTTGTTTCAATCCTCTTTGACTGTTTTCTTTTGATTATTTTAACAGTCTTCTTTTGTTTTTAATGCAGGACAAGCTTTGTATCAAGCTTGAGTGATTTAGGTCAACAGAGTGCCCCAAATTCTTCAATAATATTGTTGCTGGAAATAACAATTATCCACACTGTTCATTTAGATGTTAGATCATCTCTAGAACACATGAAAACAACTGTGTGTTATGACTCTACTCAAATAGTATACTTGGCTCCTTTTAATGTCACTTATGAGCTCTCTGTTTGCAAAAAGGACTTTGCATTAATGCTCTCAAAATCCTGCTGCTTAAATCAACTTGTGAATGTATAACCAGTGAAGGGAAAGATATGAAGACAATCTGATATCTGCTAGCTTTCTGCTCCAACTTATATTTATCATCAAAACCAGTCAGCTTCTAGCTCCAAATTCAGACTAGGTCTTCAGGCAATTGATATGCTAAAATCACTTATTGCAATTGTTAGAAGTAACTAGCATTAGAGATAATTTGAGGTAAAAAATGGGCCTCAAAAGGACCAAAATGTACTATAAAAATCAACCAATTACATTCTAGTAGATGACATCATCCCCCATGGTTGAGGTGGCATTGCATGAGTTAAGAATGCTTATTTGTCACATTTTCTATGGTGGATGAAAATCCATAGTTAACCAAGGTAGTGGTACAAGTACTTTTAAGTCATAAAGTGAAGTACTCACAATAAAAGTCATTTCACACTTTCTCATAAAATAATATTATTGTTATTTTCAAGTAAAGTACTCACAATTCACTTTCTCATAAAATAATATTATTGTCATTTTCAAGGAAAGTACTCATAATTCATAAAAATGTCTTTTCACATTTTTTTATAAAATAATATATTGTCATTTTCATGTTTTTTAATTTTAAATTATATATTCACTCAATTGTATTTAATATCATAATATCAAACTAATATATATATAGATAATCTTGTACTTTTAAAATAAAATAAATTTATGAATGATATTTATATGAAAGAAATATGTTAGTTATGCATATAAATTAAATTCATTTTTGTTTAATTTTATTTACAAGTTCAAGACAAATAAATGTTAGAGGACAATAAATTTTTGGGAATTTACAATGAATCTTAGTCACATCATTCTAGAGTTATTTTATTTATTTTATTTATAGTCAATTTAAAAAAGTAACTCAAGCATGGTTATTTATATTGTGCATAAAACTACCACTTTTCAACTTATCACTTGCCAAAATCATTCCAAACCCCTTTTAGATTGATATTTAATCGCAGGGAGCTTGTTAACAGCATTGATTACAACTTTCCTTAATCAATTTTATCATAACAAGATTTAAAGAAGAAATCCTTAATTTGGCTGCCACTATCAGGTTAACGTGGAGTACCTTATTCTTGCTCTGCTGCAGACGCTTAAAATCAATGCCTGAGCTGTTTGATTGTCAAATTTAGCTATACAAGTGTCTTCGGGTGTCCAATTTGATTCCAGGTGGCGAAACGAGAAAGCCCTAAATCCTTTTTGCAACGGCAAAAACCTTAACTCCTCTTTGTAACTGCAACTCCTGGGTTTTGGGAAAATTTCCTCACTCCACTTAGTCTCTAACTCCACAAGGCATGTATGGAGAACTCGTTTCACTACAAACTAAGCTCATTTGTCTACCTGTGAGAATTCGCCCAACTCTAACTAATGATTTGCCACGATCTCCTTCCTGCTGTCAAACGCACCTATTTGCATGATCATTACTGAAGACACACGTATCAAAATCCTTCAAGCATGTGATTAGTCATCAAAAACCAAAATTGTGGGTGAATTTTGCTTAAAAACCAGCGTTTTCTGTGTGAGCGATATTCTTGTAGCGCTACTGTGTAAACTTTTTGCAGTTGCGCTACAAGAATAATTTGAATTCAATTTTGGTGTTGTTTTAATCATTTTTTTCATTTTGAGTGAGGTTTAAATGATGAACTATGATCATAATGTTGTTTGTGAACTTAATTAATCCATATAATGTCTTAAAAAACCCTTCAGGACCTAAGGAAATAAAACATAATAAGAACCTAAAGGTAAAACCTGAAAATTTCACTCAAAACCAAAAATTTTCCAAAGTAAATAAAAGATCAAACTCAAGCAAATAAGCAAACTTATAATAAAAATAACAATCAAAACACAAAATTTGAAGAAACAAGTTCCTAACTTAACAGAAGGAACCAATCCTCTCACCATGTCAGAATGGCTCTCGGTCTCATCATTTCTCTTTGGAGGAAACCTCAATGTGGAGAACACCAAGCTTCTCCTTGAAGTACTCGAACTTCACCCTAGCATATGGATTTGTCAACACATCAAATATTTGTTCCTCTGTCACAACATATTGGAGCTTCACTGCTCCCCTCTACACCATATCCCTAATATAGTGATACTTGATCTCGATATGCTTCAACTTGTCATGGAACACTAGATTCTTTGACAATTTCATGCAACTCTGGCTGTCACAATGTATACAAGTAGCATCCATCTGGAGATCAAATAAATCATACAGAAGCTTCCATAGCCATACTGCCTTACAACTAGCTAAACAAGTTGCAACATACTCTGTTTCAGATGTACTCAGTGCCACACAGGATTGCTTCCTGCTAAACCAAGCAACACACTAAAGTGTACTGCCTACTAAATCAACATAACCTTCGAGGTTAATATTTTGATTCACATCATACTTGAGCCCATAATGAACTGTACCCCTGAATGTTTGCAACCATCAGGTGAAGATGTCTCAATGTGTTCACAACAAAGAAAATATCTGGTCTCATGCACATCAACTAACAATACATCATGGCATCAACCATCTTTGATGAAGCATCACTCAATAGCTTCATGTTTGATGCCATATGTGTGGTCATGGCCTTGCATTCCATCATTGTGAACCTCTTCAAGATCTCTACTGCATAGTTCCCTTTTCCACACCTCCATGCCTAGAAAATAGTGCATCAAAACATAACAAGAGTGTAGCGCCCCCTAACATCCCAACGTCTAAAAACAAGGAAAAATACACATACTCTTTTTTTTTTTTTTAAAGAATGTAATTTCTTAATGGGATCTATATATGATCTATAAAAACTTTCCTAAGTAACTTGGTTATAAAAAAAACTTTCCATACAGCTTAAAAGTAACTTTCCCAACTTTACATGCCATATTTCATACATATTGATATATTTATCTTTAATTTTCATGTTTCTTTTGTATACATGATATATGTCTTCTTATGTGATGCAAATTTCCATATCATAAGTTATTGCTTACCATAATCTTTGTTTTATATTTTTGTCCATATCTCTCATTTTACCAAATTGGTGATTACATTTCTATTTCTACTAAAAACATGTTATCATCTATCCTAAAGTCGTGAATATTATTAGTCTTCTATAAAAAAATATTATAAGCAAAATTTGTCCAATTATTATGTCTTAATTTACCATCTATCAAAAAGTTTGTTGGCCATTAAGATTATTTTCATCTTAGATATTCTTAACGATATATTTATAATCATACCTTTTTTATAATTTGGGTTATCCTTACCTTTTATATTATAAAAAGTAATTAGGCTCTGTATGCTTATAAAGCTTGTGTGTTCAAAAAGTTTCTATTTAAATCAACAAGGATATGACTCTGGATACCATTTTTAAATTCTGAAGAAACTAAATATACAAGGAAAATATCAGTGGCTATCACCTACAATTTTAATATAAGAATCATTGAACCAAGTACATTTAATGTCTATGAAACTCAGTTTAAATTGGTGCACAAATGTTAAACAAACTCAATCCAAATGAATAAGAAAATGATATTTTATAAAGATATTTTTCACTATAATTTATTATTTTATAAATTAAGGCAAGGCAGCGCATGAGTAAAGACGTTGCTGCTTTTGGCAGTGGCTCCACTTAATTTCCCTTAATGATCTATCACGTCTTTTTCATACAAGAGTTAAAGCAATACAGGCTTTGAAATTGACTCGAGTTTGGAGTGTAATGTCTTGAATCTATTTAAAATTATTTGTTGACTTTCTCATACTACTATTGTGGCCTCATCAATTATTCCACATTACTAAACTGCGTCAACAATTTGATCATCCTGTGATTGCATGATTTGATCATCTCTTTCTCTTTCTAATGTATTGATTTCATATGTAATTTCTTCATAAATATATGCTTATGTCTTTACTGCTTCCATTCGAAATAAGGTCAGTTTTATATGATATTTATATGTGTCTAGGATTAGATATCCCACTGGCAGCTCTGTCGCTGTATCTATGCCCAGATATTTATCTGGAGGATCTGGTGTTCATCATGCATAAGCAAGGTCACAAAGAATCAAGGAGAAAAAGGAAACGCCTAAATGAGATGGATCATATTTAAACCATAGTGACAGCCTGTGGTATGATCCCAAGAATTCAATACTATCCCCTGTCACATATCTAGAGGATGTACTGATTTCCAAATAACAAACTATTTATAAATCAAAAAGCACATAGAGATACCATATGCATGGTTTGCTAGGAATAATGGGAACTATTCTCATAGTTGGAAGCCCCATATTATCAAATATATATACCAAGTGTAAACTTGCGTCTTCAGATCTACGTTTAATATAAGGCCAGTAACACTTATCATACTTATGCAGAGGATTCGCATGCAAAGGTCTAATCTTTATAGAGATTTGAATGGCATACAAGCCGTAAATGCATGTTTTCAGATCTGAGCTTTTCATACACAACAAGCAAGGATTATCATATTTATGAAAATCTATATCTCCTAGCCACACATGGGGCATTAGGAGGTCTATGCAAAGAAGAACATACCGTAATCTGATATGAATTATTTGGGGAATGCAACCATTACAGGGAATGCCTAAAATGATACTGGTTTATATGTTTATTGACTACGATCTTACCTTTCTAAATGCAATGCACTCTATATATTACACAAAGCGTTTGGGGCAAGAATATTTGTGAGTCCCTAGGGCTGAATTGCTGTTAAAGATCTCCGATCCTACAGGTCTGATTCCAAAATATGGGTTTATAAGATAAACAGAAATTCGATAGGCTTAAGGATCTTCCTCCCATAGGCGCAGAGGTTGATTTTGCAGTCTCATAAATACAAATATTTCATTCTTCATATCGGCAGCTATCCCAAACATATTGCTCCCATAAATTGCTACCGTAACTTACAGCACAGAGATGCTAGAATAAAGGAAAATACAAACACATGCAAAAATATAGGTAGAAATCTAAGTGCAGCCACCCAAGAATATAACAGAAATATAAATCAAGATCTCATAAAAATACAAATACAGATCGAAAATGTAAGTCCAAGTCTATAATAGAATGCAAATACATATCTAAATAAAATGTGAATATAGATCTAGAATATAATTTCAAGAATCATAACAAATAAAATGCGAATACAGATCTAGAATATAATTTCAGGAATCATAACAATAATCTGACAATCCATAAAAACCTGAGTTTCTTTGTGCCAGCTTGTTCTTTCTGAGGTTGCCGCACCAAGTTCCCACGAACGTCGATCAGTTCCCAATGCCAAGAGATCCACCGGTTGACCTCCCTACCATTCCAATGGGTACTCTCCTTCCCCAAGGACCCCCGAGCTGAATGGGGTTGCAGGAAGAAGTACCCAAGCACGATCAAAGTGTGTAGAATCACTAAGGGCCTCCCAACCCTGTTCACACTTGATGAGCCAAACTTTCTACAACCACCATCCGCCTCTCCATTCTCTCATCCGTCCAACATTAGGGTAAAAAGCATCCCGTACTCAAACCCTACCTCTTTATTTATATCGTTTTGCATTATTATTTTTATTTATTTTTATTTTGAATTCTTTTTATTTTATTTTATTTCAACGGATCTTTGTGATATGTATTTATGTAATTTCATATGCATTTATCCAATGTGCTTAATTTAGGATTTCTTACTTAAACCGTTCCTATATTTCATTCCTAGATTTTTGCTTTGATTTGCTATTTTTGTGTGTGTGCAATGTGTTTCTATTTAGAATTTACTTTATCTTCTTTTATTTTGTTTATAATAATTTTGTTTATTTTGGTAATCCTCTTTTAGTCTAGGGTTTAAAGAACATAATAGTTAATTTTGAGTGAAGACCTTTGAAAACACCTTATGAGATCTATTATAGAAGTTATTATAATATTCATAACATGTATAGAGGCTATTATAAATTATACATCTAGTTACAGAGGCATACAAGTAATATATATATATATAAAACTGATAAATCCTAATAAGGGTAAAACAGTATAAAATTCATAAGCTAACTTCATGGTTTCTTATTTGAAACAAAAACAATACTTTTACTAAACCTGGACACCAATTAAGCTTGTAATTAAAATACACATAGTATATACGGTTATACTTAGGATGAACTTATTTAACTTCAATATGGAATCATTAAGTAAACCATTTGTTTTAGATCCAAAACCCTAGATATAATAGGTAAGAAAAACTGTAAATCAAATTAATAACTGAGTTAGGTTTCTTATCTCACTAAAACATGAATTTCTTGAAATATCAAATTGCGTTTATCGAGAGGCTGCATCACTGGTTACAAGTTGTAAGCCAAACTGGTGTTGTTATCTATATTTTATTACTCACACATTTAAAACCTAACAACGTTACGGATTATATCTCACGTTTTAAAATCAGTATTATCCACTAAAAAAATAGTGTCGTCCCTTTTAAAAGGACAATCAAATCGACCTAATAATTGTTTGATAATTTGTAAAAAGAGTATGGCCTTATGACTTCTATCAAGAAAGGAACAAGATAAGCATGCGTTCATGGCCAACATATTTAAAACTAAACTATTTTACAATTTAAGGACAATTAACGAATTGCAAAGTTAGGATCCAACTGGGAAACCCTCACGAGTCTTTTACAAGTTACCAAAACCCTTCTCTGAGCATAGTTAACAATATTCATCTTTAGAAAACAAGAATGACAGGGTGGAGGCATCTGGATCTAAAAATTGTTAACCTATCCTGTATAAGGGTTTTTTTTTCGCCAAACCTGCTAACTATCAATATAAGGAAAATGACTGTGTAACAAAATCAAAATAATATCTAGGACTGTAAAATTAAACACCTCACATGCCACATTCCATAAAGTTTGATATTAAAGTTAAACAGTAATAACCTTTGTAACAAGTGGCTATATGGCCCTTTTTAAGAATTGAATGAAACAGGAAAAGGCCTCGCGGCCATAGTATAGTATTGCTTAAACAACGAACTGAAGAGTCCAGTTAGATACAAAACCCTCACCACATTGCTAGAAAATGATAATAGTCAATATTTCTTGACAAAGGCCATATGAATCTCTTTCCAAATCAGTTGCGACAGTAAGGGTCCCATGGCCATATTGGATTCACAAACTTTAAAATGATAAACATGACTGATATTTAAGTATAGTGCAAAAGAAAATGTACACAGTCGCAATGATAAACAAGAAAACCATGTTACAGTATTGGAAAAATAAACATGGCATTATACAAATCCCTCACAGGTTATTTACAAAGCTAAAACCATTGCATTATGAAAACAAGTAGCAAAGATGCGATAAATATACGTTTAAAAAGTGGCATAGTCACTATGACTCCACCAACAACGAAAATCCCTTACATTTCCAAGTTCATAAAATTGCCAAAGGAAATTTATCACTTTCACATCAACCCACAGGTGCAGAGATGAAGCCCCAACGCTATGGGGATAAACACATAACAGGACATGAATTTTTGTTCCATAGAGCCATGAAAGGTGAAGCCATAAGTCTTACCAACTGTGAGATCTTCTCAGTCAGTATCGAACCAAAAACCTCATCATAGAGAGTCATTCTGGTTATCTCTTGCACATCGATTATACCGAGAGTTAAACAATAGTTTTTATTTAAACCATGTACAAAGAGAGAAAAAAATACTAAAAATGAAGATGAAGTATTTACCTTTTCGACATTCTTAAATCCAACCAAAGTCACCCAAACATCACTAGAACGAGGTTTACAAACTCTATCGATGAATTGTTCAATCTTGGACAGGTTCAGAAGGTGTCAAGGACCAAATATTGTTGGCTCCTCCATATAGGTTCACAGACAGGATATCAATGAATTCGAACAATGAGAGGTCAAGTGCAAAAATGAGAGAACAACTAACATCAAACAGAAGCCCATCGAAAGGACAAACACAACCATCAAAATGCATTAAACTCATGGGGTTTTGCACCCTTCATTTTGCCGCCAACAGGAGTCTTTAATGTGACCACATGGCCTGCATGTGGATTGTTTTATGGCACATCCTTTGTTCAACACTTCCACCATCTTGGTTCAAAGGCCTATACCAACCATCACATCATAACTAAAACCAAATCCTCATGCATAGTGTCCCCACTATGGATTTTAGAATGTATGGTATAGTTAAGGATTATTGTATTTGTTTGTATTTCATACACTTAGGGTTATCCAAAGTTGATATTTGGTTTAGGCATATGGTATATTTTTTAGTTAGTTTTTTTCATGATAAGGATAAGATAGGGTATAGTATATAGCATGAAGGTCAATGTAAAAACTGGTTAGGATATAGGTTATTTCCAAAACCTAGGTGGACCACCTTTCTTACATTTATTTTTTTCCCTATAGCATAGGATTTGTTCCTTAGAAAAACTTAAGGGTGATCTCATCCACTTGCACAAAGGGAAAATGAAGGTTCATGTGCTAGTATTAAAGACTAAGTAAGATTATGACCTTTTCATTTAACAACTCATGAGTAGAACAAAACTAAATGAACGATGAACAATTTTATGACTTGCAACCAACATAGTTTTCAAAGGAAGTTATTGTCACAAAATAGTATCAACCAGAATGTATGACATAATATTAACAAAAGGCCGTAAAAAGAAGAATGCAATGATAACCACTAACATAGGCACATAAATTTTGCATATTATAATAAAGTCATTATCATCATGACAAAGAGAGTAAGTGAAGTATAACGTCTCTTAGAATTTCTAGAAGTTACATATGGAAAATATTTTTACTTATTTACTTATGAATTTTTAGTGATGTTACATAAGCTTTTCTTAAGCATTACGAGTCTTTATTTTTTATTTTTTCTTATAGGCTTTTATTAAGAATATAAATGATTACTCCTTTAGAAATTGACCAACAATTTAACCTCTCTTTATTAAAAACCAATGTTTATGAATATTACAAATTAATATATTAACCTGACTTTTAAAATTTTAAAAATATATTACAAATTTAATATATTAACATGGCTTATTAAATATGAAAAATATATTCGCAGGTTTATTAAATACTAGTTTTGCTTGAAGTGCCATTTTTGAAAGAAGTAATTATAAATGAAGTTTAAATAATGAAAAACTAAATTTGACCACGTCAAAAAATTATGTTAAGGGATTTCAACCATTTAAACCAAAAGAAAAAGTTCCAATCATTTTAAACAAAAAAATCCATATCTGAAAAAGTGTATACAAAAGTCGCAACATCATATCATAATCACAAGTACAAAAAGCACTCTAAAGGGATTCGTACAAATTTCAATAATAAATATTCATCTATATTATGAATATGGTTGAGGTAGGTCACTGTTGTCGGCTTCAATATTGGCACACAATGTCTTCCACTATCCTTGTTGGTGCTATATTGAAATTAAGGCCATGCTTGAGAAATGGTTGTATTGGAAAGGTTAGTAAAGATTAAGAGAGTAAGGAGAGGGTCCTCTCGGGCAGTTCACTTGAGCGTTTCATCGCTGACTCGGGTGAACTAATAACAAAAAGGCTATGATGGGCGAACAAGAAATCTCGGCGATGGAGAACCCTCGGCGATGGAGAACCCTCCGCCTCCTTCTTGCCCTGCACTGAACCAGTTTACCCGTGCTGTGGATAGGGATGTTGCTCCCGGCTTTATCTGGACGTCTCCTTGGGAAGGACATTACTCTCTTTCTGTACCCACGCTCTTTTTCTGGTGTTTATACCCTTACCTGGTCCTGTGACTAGGGTTTCTTATTGGTTTGCAGGTTGGCTGGTGCAGTCAGTCTCTTGGAGTCCCTCCCCTTAGTTGGGGGACTAGTACCAACCAAGGGTAAAAAAAGTGGGAAGACAATCGATTTCAGACTGACAACACTCGGTTTTTTTGGCTGGGTACAGACAACCTGCTTCGGTTTTATTTTCATTTGATTTTTTCTCTTTGTCTGTCTTTTTGTCAGACTGGTTGACTTGGGTACCACCTTTTCACGGGGTGATGGGTATCACGTGCCCTACCACTTGCATGAGTGCTCTGTCACTTCCTGGATTTAACGTGCCCTGTATCTTTCCCTCCGTTGGGGTTATTACCTGAGTTGCTGGCGGGTTAATATTATTATCCTTTTTGCCTTGCAGCCATATACCTTATGGGTTTCTTTGAGCAGGCTCCCGGGTTATCTTACCCTTGCCAGGGTTTATTATGATTCTTTGACGGTCCTCTTCTCCGGGATTGGGTCACTGCTCGGTATCTTCTACTGTCACTGTCGTCTTACTACTTGGGGGTTTGACTTTTGTGCCCTGTTTTTTGAAGACCAGGTAGTGGACGCATTTGGTTACTCCATTCTGCCCTCGGGGGGTCCGGCTGTGGTGGACTCCATGATATTATAACTTTTTTCTGTGGTCACAGCTTCCGACATAATGCAGGATCAGATCCCCCGGTCTCATTCCTGTTGGAAAAGGAATGCAAAGCACATCAAGGCTCAGGAGGGGCATTATAGGTTTGTCCTTGGCCATGATATATACATGGATAGAGTGTCTACCCTCTGTACTCGTGCTCTGATTGGGCGTCTGGAGTATGCTCGAATGAACAGGTCTAAATGGGTCGAATGGGCAAATTTGAATTGGAAGCCACTAATAAATTATGTTCCCACGATCAGTTTATTATCCAGGGGTTGGATTGTCTTTTTATTTATAGAAGAGGCCCACTGTTCGCAGATATTAGATGGCATTTGGCATATGGGGTCTGGTTCCTTGGTGTTGGACCGCTGGCACCCACATTTTGATCCTCTTAAAGAAAGGATTGTCAAGCGACACCTATGGGTATTACTTCCCCATTTACCCTTCCCCTTATGGAATAAAAATGTGCTGGAGGGTGTCGCCAACACCATTGGAAGGTTCGTGGCAGTCGAGCCTGATTTTCTTTTGGTTTTTGACAAAAGAGTTGTGAAAGTCCTTGTAGAAATGGATACATCATCAAGGTTACCAGCGGATGTGGAAATACTCTGCGGGGAACGTTTATTAATTCAAAAGCTAGATTATCTCGGGGTTCCTTTCAGATGCAATATTTGTCACGCGACTGGACACCTGAGGCGAGATTGTCCATCTCTGTGCTCTAATATCGATGATTCGGGTTCTGACTCACACCTGTCCACTGGTATGAAATATCACAATTTATCCCGATCGCCACCAGGTACACATGAAAGGTCCTCCTTTCCTACTGAGTTAGTTTCTGTTTCTTATCTTAATGATATTGATGGTCTAATAATGTCCCACTCCAAGGATTCTCTATCCAAAACCTTAACTCCACCTTTTTCTGATCGTGAGGTACCTTCGAATTTACCGCCGGCTGCAGCTTTGATTGGGGTGTCCACGTCTTCTATTGTGGAGTTGTCTCTCGCCTCCCGATCACCATCATTTGCACTTAAGCCTTCACCCTCTCCCACGTTGGTTGATGGTCCAAATGAGACTGCTATCTCACACTGCCTTCCCGCGATGGGAACTTATATTAATCCTTTACCTAATACCTCTGCTGTCTCGATGCCTTTAGCCCTGGATTCCACTGCATCTGGTGCCCCGGTACCCTCACTCACCTCTTCAGCTGATTTTCCACCATTGGGTAACCGGGACTCTTCACCCACTCTTCCCCCTTCCCCCTCCAGTCCTACAAATTCTCCATCATTCTCGGACCCGTCCCTTAAACACACCCTCTCCATATTCTCAGCATCTACTCCGACCTCACCCACTACTTTACCCCTGAACTCTATTCGTTTCTCCAATGTTACTATTCGGAAAAAAATGGGAATAAGAATCTCTCCACATCATCTCCTCCATACATACCCCTTTCTTCCCGCATAAGAGAAGCTGATGCTACCCGGGGACTTAGAGACATGTCTCCCCAACATGGTGCTCCATGAAGATTATCTCCCTTAATGTTCGTGGCCTAGGAGGTAAGGCCAAGCTTCATCACCTCCGCACACTCTTCCACTCGCTCAGGCCGGACATGGTCCTTCTCCAGGAAACCATGTGTAGCACCTTCCCTGCTTTATACGCTTTCTCTAAGCTTTTCCCTAAGTGGGATTTTTGTGCCACTGATGCCATAGGACTCTCTGGTGGTCTCCTTTTAGCCTGGGACCCTCAAAAAGTCTGGTGCCGTGCTTATCATACATGTATTGGTATCCTCCTTCAGGCAACTTTCAAAGGTCTCTCTTACCCTTTATCTATCTTCAATTCTTATGGGCTCTATAAGAACCGGGAAGCTTTTTGGGATGCTGCACTCAACAATGGCTTACTCAGCTCCCCTAACGTAATACTTGGCGGTGATATTAACTTGATTTTGAACTCTTCTGAGGTTTGGGGACACAACCCCATGCCAGATCCCCTCTCTGGGTACTTCCTTGCACTTTTTGACTCCCTTGACTTACAGGACCTGGCTTCCTCATCCGCTGGCCCTACGTGGCGAAATGGCCATGTTGGATCTGATAGCATCAGCAAAAGACTGGACCATTTTTTGATCTCGGGTTCTTTAATTCCTTTGCTTGGAACCCATAGAGTCTGGACACACTGTACGGACATTTCATACCACTATCCTATCATTCTGGAATGGAACAGGCATAGGACCTCATTCAACTACCCTTTCAAGTTTAATAGGTCCTGGCTTAATGATCAAGAATTCTTGGACTGGGTGTCTTCCAAATGGTGCCTTCTCTCTCAACCTGAAATGGATTCTACACTTGACTCTCTCCTTTACAAGTTGCACTCTCTCAAACCGGAAACAAAACAGTGGATCAAGAATAAACAGACCCTTATGGATGGGGACTTGATCAATATTGAACAATCTATCTCCTCCCTCCTCTCGTGCTCTTTCAGTGGTATCTTATCGAAAGGCGATTTGGCTCAACTTACCCTTCTCAGATCTCAGAGGAAATTGATTCTGAACAATTCTCTTCTCACCTGGCAGCTGAAAAGTAGATCTAAATGGGACCTGCATGGAGACTCTAATACAAAATACTTTCATACGCTTGCTTCTGGCCGGAGAAACCAGAACACTATTTGGTCCCTTTCTGATGAGGCTGGTACTACATTTGAGGATGAGACCTCTTTAATAGCACTTGCTGAATCACACTTTGCTAATATTTTCAAAGATGATGGGGGAACTTGTCTCCAGCACCAGCTAAAGGTTATCCTCCTTTATCCCAGGATGATTACTGCTGAAAAGGTTGCAAACCTTACCTGTCAGGTTTCTCTTGGGGAAGTTGAACTTTCTCTGAAATATTTTAGAAAAGATAGAATCCCGGGACCGGATGGATGGCCTGTAGAGTTCTACCTTCATTTCTTTGATCTTATGGGGACGGATCTACTCTCAGAAGTGGATTTGACCAGAGTCTCGGGAACCATTCATTGTTCACTGAACTCTACTTTTATTGCTCTTATTCCCAAGAAGGATAAACCTCAGACCTATGCTTACTTCAGACCAATTTCTCTTTGCAATCTTCTATATAAACTTATCTCCAAAGTCATAGCGGTCAGATTAAAGCCCTTCCTAGACTCTGGCATTTCCCAGGAACAATATGGGTTCCTCAAAAACCGACAGATTGTTGATCCTATTGGTATTGTTTAGGAATCACTACACTCTATCAAATCACAAAATCTCTATGCTTTCATCCTCAAGCTGGATCTCATTAAGGCTTTTGATAGGGTCAACTGGACCTTTATTCGCCTTATCCTTATTCAGATTGGTACTCCCCTACAAACTGTAAACTGGATTATGGGTTGTATTTCATCTGCTACCTTTGCTGTACTTGTCTATGGTTTTCCCACAAATTTTTTTTCCTGCCTCAAGGGGCATTTGTCAGGGATGTCCTCTTTCCCCTTTGCTCTTCATCCTTGTCATCGAAGGCCTTAGTTTGTTAATTTCTGACGCCCGTCGTCATGGCCTTATCCGTGGTGTCAAAATCACCTCTTCCCTTGCCCTGACACACCTTCTCTTTGTTGATGATGTTATCCTCTTGGGTATGGGAACTCTCAAGGAATGGGCAGCCTTTGAAGTGATTCTTGACACCTTTTGCAAAGCATCTGGCATGTCTATTAGTCTGGATAAATATCTCCTTCTACATAACTGCATACCTGCTCCTGAACTCATTAATCTCTCCAATGATGTACCCTTTAAAATGATCCCTATCACTGTGGGTTTCAAGTATCTTGTATTTTTCATCAAACCCATGGGGTACAGGGTCAAGGATTGGCTTTGGATTGTACAGAAATTTGAAAAGAAAATCAGTCTGTGGACCCACAAGCTTCTCTCGTTAGGAGGCAGGTTGGTGCTGGTTCATGCTGTTCTCTCCAGCATCCCTGTTTACTGGATGGGTTTAGCTCCTTTACCGGTTTCCATCTTGCATAAACTCAGAAGCATTACCTTTTCATTCCTTTGGGGATCTTCAGGGCATTCTCATAAATACCATCTTGCTAATTGGATGGATTTATCTTGGCCAAAGAAATATAAAGGATGGGGTATCAAAAAATTTCTTTGGTTTAGCATTGCTCTCCGTCTTAAGACTTTTTGGAGAGTCCTTTTTGATGACAGTATTTGGCATAGAGTCTTAATTTCAATGTATCTGAGGCAGTCCACTGTCATTTCTTGGCTCCGGTCAAAAAATTTCAATACTAGGGGCGTATTTGCTATATGGCGGGGGTTTATCCAAACTCTTCCTTGGATGGGTTCCCACCTCTCTTGGCAAGTTGGGGATGGTAATGATATTCTGATTGGTATTGATCCTGTGATGGGAAATTCTACTTCCTCTCCCTTCCCTGATGATCTGCGAACATATTTGGAGGATCTGGGCATTTCCACTCTTGCTCAGGCACATAATTCTTTAACTGATGCAAATCACTACTGGTATACTGCTGAAGACTTATATCTCGAAGGGGATTGGAAATATGTGTGGAACTCATTTATCAGTTGCTTGAATTTGAATGGCATTAGATTATCTACTGAACCTGACTCGCTGAAATGGGAATATAATAAATTAAATGGGGTGATCACTGCTGCGACTGTGTATGATTGTATTGTCAATACACATCTTCATGATCCGGGTTGTCATCTGTTCTCAAACCTTTGGTCGTGTCCCCTTCCAAGGAAGATTGGATGTTTTATGTGGCTGGTTTTAAATAATAAAATTCTCACCTGGGACAATTTACAGAAGAAGGGGAAAATTGGGCCGGGCATATGCTCCATGTGTTATGCAAATTTCAAGACTGTCAGCCACATTTTCACTAGCTGTCCGATTTGGAGATGTATATTAGAGGTTGTATGTGATCAATTGCAGCTTCATACTCCACCTGCTGCTGACTCTATTACAGTTTTTTTTAAAGATTGGGCTGCCTCCTACCATCACAGCTCTGCTCTGTATTACATCCCACATTTTACAATTTGGGCTGTTTGGAAAGCTCGTAACAGAGCTGTATTTGATGGCTGTAAGGTTAATATTTTATGTGTATTACATCAGATTCTATATGCTGCTCATACATCTTCCACTCGGCCTATCACCAAGGGAAGGAATATAAAATCTGCCAGGCAGATTGGGCCTAAACCACTCATGATCTATCCATGTGGCTTCTTTGATGGTGCATCAACTTCTATAGCAGCGGGTGTTGGTTATTGTTTACATATCAATGAGAATCACCGTCTTGAATTTGCGCTGGGGGTTGGACATGAATCCAATACAAAATCAGAACTCCTTGGACTTTGGGTAGCTCTGCACTCATCCCAAATGATGGGAATTCCTTTGGCCCGCATTTATGGTGACTCTCAGGTCATCATCCACTAGGCCAAAGGTATATCTGCTCTCTCCCCACTAGATCTCCTTCACTGGTGCAGGGAGTCTCAAAAGCTTCTCAATAGCTTCAAATATCTCTCCATCATTCACATCTATCGGGAATATAATGGGATTGCAGACCGTCTTTCAAAACAAGCACTCACATACTCTCCTAGTTCTGGGTGTTTTTTTAAATATTTTGATGACCTTTTGGTCACATATGACTCTTTTAAGCTCATTTGAGCGCAACATTTGAGACTTGCTATGTTTATGGATCGAGTGCTTCTTTCGAACCGTAGCTCTGGTCCCATGTTTCCCGATAGGTAGGAATGATGATGTATGATCTCCAATATGATGAGGCAGATTTCTGATGGGATCACATTTATCTGTATTCCATTCCCCCCGGACACTTTCTGGACGTGTTTCGTTTACACTTATGATGTATTAACTGTTGATGTTTTTATTGCTGATGTATTCCCCCTATGGGTGGCTGTTACCAAAGCCCTTTGATTCTTAATAAAGAATACCAAGGACTGATTTTTTCTTCTGAAAAAAAAAGGCCATGCTTGAGAAAATTAGTGCCATCCTCATTCAATGACGTTTATGAAAAGTTCACCACTCGCTTGGTCATGTCATTCATATCATCATCCCTATCATTCTTGTGTATACACATAACAAATCCTCTCTTCTCTTTTCGAAGAGGGCTTCATGAAAATTACTAATTATTTTACCATTATTTGTTAATTACTTCCAAAACAATGTTGTCACCGGAGGCGTCCACTTTCACTCCTAGTCATTGTCATTATGTGTCCTATATTACTACAACTGGTTAGGGCTATTGTGTGTCTTATCTTATTGCAACTAGTTAGGGATAGGGTGTTGGAATATATTAAATCCACTCATAACTTAGGATAAAATAATTAATCATTATTTGATTAATTATTCACCCACTAGCTTAATTAGTTGGCATCCACTTGCACCTTAAAGTCAATACATGCCAGCTATATCCTAGGAATGATTTATTTCTAATTTTGGGTTGATCTTCACCACCTTTTGACCATCCAGAATTAGTATACAACACTTTACAATAGATTCTACTTTATTCTGCTTTTCCTGCTTTTATATGGATAAGATGAAAGCTAGTCAACTAGGAAATTGGTAGCTTTTGTTTCCAACCCATCCTCCATTAGTTTTTCTCCATATTCTAGGATTAGCATGTTTTTCCATATCTCTTGACAAATCACTCATGTTTTTTCCAACTCATGAGGTCCTTGATATATTTTTGAAGTGCTTTAGCCACCTATGGGGGTTTGCTATATTTTGGTAAGTCAGCCTTTTTGAGCTTTATGAGTTGCTTCCATACAATTTGATTTTACTATAAGGGATGTACTATTTATGTACACTATTATTCATAATTATTCAATGGAAGGATACACACCAATATTCAGCTCTTCATTCATGTGATTCAGTCTCTTTTCTTCTCTCTAACTTTTGTGTGTATGCCTCTGAGAATTCTTAGTAGTAAGATCTATTTCCCGTGCTTCTTCTTAGCATCATTGATCATAGCATTGATCTATTATTTCTACATGGCATCAAAGCTACAGGGAGAAAATCCTTACCATCTTCTACATGGTTATTAGAGTAGCAAGGTTGATCAAGTTCTACAGAGTTGAGGAGCGCTTCCAGTC
>LPNX010978382.1:115756-127713 GCA_001517045.1 Pseudotsuga menziesii | reverse complement strand
ATCTGAGGGATATAGTAAATTAATAACTTATAGTGTTACATATAACAGTGAACTTCACACACATACATATATTGTATGCGGAACCATATATATATATATATATNTAATAAGAGAGAAATATTTTGGAAATTTAAATATTAATGATCGTTCTAAGGTAAGAGATTCTTTTAATTTCCTCACTTCTAATTCTTACTATTTTATTTATCCTGATTTATATTCTGATTTTGATATGCATAATATTTCATTCGAAATATCTAACTATGTGGTATCAAAATTGCATTTATATGAGATATCTAATAGTGATGATTCTATTATTAAACGTGAATATGAGATATTGAGACATATTTTATTATTAGATCATCATCCGATACAATATTTTAAAAAGAACGAGGATCTATTGCAAGATAATTATAGTCAACCAATTTTTGATGAGATCAGTACATCAACTTTTATTAAAACTAAAAATGTTTGTTCTCATCAAAATCATTTATATGGGAAATCTAATTTTATTGGTGAAAATAAAATCTTTGTCGTAGATTTTCCTATTGNGGTTTATGGAAAAATAGTATATAGATATATATACATATATAATTTGGGGACCTATATAAATATATATGTATATGTTTTTGTTACAAACCTCCTACACGTTTGTACTATTTATGGAGCAAGATGTATGTTGGAGAATAACATATATATGTTAAAGACATATATCTGTGATATTTAATGTATGTAGAACATACAAAGCGAAGCAAAAACCCCATGTGCACATATATTTTATATATGTATATGTACAGCACACATACATTATTTCAAGTTATATATATATAGATGTGTTATCATCAATAACCGGTAACGAGAGGAATTTAATTGATGGGAAAAAAATGTAAAAAAAAGAAAAAGAAGATGAAAAACAGCTCACCTTTTTGCAAGCGCTGCAAAAGAGTTCGTCCACAACATAAGGAATAATAACATCAACGAAATGCTGAATTAATAATAAGAAATGCAATCATAATCTTAATAAAAATAAGGTTATGGAAAACGTGAAGGAAAACCTGGCACGGTGCATAAAATGGCCACATGATAGCGCATCATGCCGTAGTTCCTCATATCTTTAAGCCTGGATTGGTGGAGAAAAATTTCTGAATAGCATTAAAAGGTGAAGGCGTTTTTATGTGGCCGAATTGATTAATTAAGGGCCGTTACACCAGCTATTTAATGGGCTGCGTTGAATACCCTTGTTTCATTCCCTCTTTTCTGTCTTTCAGCCGTTTTACCTGGATTCACATCCTTTCAGTATGCTGAAACCCTGAAATTGTTTTTGGGGTGTGACTACTAACTTTCAGCAGTTATTATGACTACTGATTTGATAGCCATTGATGGGGCCAATCATGATGAACCGTTGGGATTTTCTGACCTTATATAACGTGGCTTCGAGTCGTTGAGGGGGGGCGGCCTAGATTGGGGAATTCGCTGTGATGTTTATTTTTAGGAGAGGCTATTCGAGGATGCCGTGATGGGGGAAATGCCAAACCCTAAAACCGCAAGGAGGTATTTTAACCAAAAGAGGTTGCAACACAGAGGGAGGAAGGAAGAGGCGAACGAGTGGAAAGTGCGCCTGCTAGTTGAGTTGTTTGGGTCGAGGATCGACGAGCCCTGTGTTTAGAGGTATGATCTCCGGGCCTACAAACAGAAACCATCATCTTCCTTCCATGTAGATTGGAATGATGAATGGATCGATGCATCCATACTATGTGACTTCTGTTCGCATATTTTGATCTTTCGAATGTTAAAAAGTTGTTTTAATGTTGTTTAAGTTCTTTTTCTGGTAAAAAAAAAACGCTCTATTAGATGGAGGGTCATGAGACTATGTATGGCGTACAATGGGTAGAACGACCATGAAGACATAAATCCTGCCTTAACACAACCCTTTATTGGGAGGGCGCGGTCCGTGAGACTCAAACCCTTTGCTAAGCGCCCCTAGTTACCACTAGATGACGCCTTACCACTAGACTACAGCTTGACTGACAGTTACTTTTACCAATTCAAACCGGTGCTTGGTGGCCGCGAAATTGATTTAAGCAATCAGTGCAGCGTGGTGTTTAATACAGATTTATGCCTGATACTATTGACCTTGTTTAGCTACCCAGTTTGGATTGTGGCCTCCTGTTAGCTGCCAGGTGAGGGTCGTGATCCCTGGTATGCTTTTAGGATGAATTGAGACGGGTGCTGCTCCTGAACAGAGCTGCGATATGAGCTTGAGCTGAGCCGTGACTCGTTTACCCTCCTAGACGAAGCCGTAACTTCCTAGGCTAGACGTGGCCTCTTTACACTAAACCATTGCGTTTGTGCTGGAATCCCATCTTGGGGCGTGACTTTTCTGGAATTTCTCAACATTCAAAGCACTGGACCAGAAACCATTACGATGGTATCAGCTACCCTTGTTTTCATAATGAGTTGACTAGATACTTTACATATTGTATCAATTATGAGTAACCCTACAGCCCTTTTTCTACGATTTCGAGCTCTATGAAGTCTCAGTGGGAAATCAGGTTTTCCTATGATTCATGATTTAAAAGTAACCTTACGGTAGCAAAGCTGCGGCCTCTCTAAAGATAGAGGGGAGACATTATGATGGTATCAGGAAAAACCATGGGAACTCTGTACACACATTTGCGAATTTTTTATCCTTGTAAGGTTGGAGGCCTTTTACACTGCCGTAGGATTGGTCTGCTGTTTGAATTGATGTTTTTTTTTAACTTAGGCTGAAGACTGCAATCATTCTTGCTGATAATGAACAGAAATAGCCTACTGCGTTTGTCTTAATGTGAACTAACATAGATTTATAGACTGAAATTTGCTTCTTTAAATTACCCATAGATATAAGGTTGCGATTTGGCCTTATTGATGATAAGCGTAGATGGAGGGATGAGTTTGCCTTGCTGATATTTGAACACGGTTAAAAAGACTGCAAACTGTCGGGTGTTACTAAAACAAGAATGCAATTGGTCTTAATAATAATGAACCTAGACATGGAGACTGTAAATTTCCTTCATTAAAATACCCATAGGTATAAGGTTGCGATTTGACCTTAACAATAATAAACGTAGATGGAAGGCTGCGTTTTGAACGTGGTTACAAAGATTTCAACTGTCTGGTGGTATTAAGCATGGACACAAGAATGCAATTTTGTCTTCAAAATGAAGAACATAGACTGTGATTGGTCTAAATGATGTCTAACATAGATATAAAGAACTGCATTTTTTGTATTAATGGTAATTATAAAATACTGCGATTGTCTTGACCATTTTGAACATAGATATAAAGACTGTGCCGTGTCTTATGATTTGATAAGATAGATCGAAGATCGAATATGAGGTGTAATAAGCTGACCGGTTAAACTCAGATATGATAGCTTGTATGGCTGAATTGCGTTCCCTGGAACCTTTAACTTTTGATTGCTTATTTATTTACCAGGGTGTGTACCCATGTATTCTGGGAAATTCTCTTGTGGGGAATCAATCCTTGATCCCTTGCTGTTGACTATGATTGGATTTGTGGCAGAAATGTACTAACGGATTAAAGCACTCAGTTGCACTATTGAGTTTATAGTATAAATGTAATGCTTGATAAAAAATTAGATCCACAACACATTTAAATGGTCCATAAAAGAAATTAAGGTAAAACTTGTAGCCCCGAAAGGCAAACGGAGAATATACCTTGATCTGGAAATCACTGTAATGAATTTTATGGCTTCCAAAGCTTTGGGATATCGTTTATCCTCGAGATGGAACAGACCTGTGTATTGGTTTTGATATGCAATTAAATGTTGTTTAAATTTATGTGGGCCTCAGGACGAGGTTCCTTATTCTCTGTTCCTTATTCTCGGTATAAGAAGCTGACGGCACTTCATTTATGACGAAGATTGTACACCCTGAGCGGTGGTTTTTAAATTGATGAATAAAGAGGAATACCTAACCTTTGGTGGACGTAGCCTCGTGGACGAGGTGAACCACGTATATCGGTGCCTTGTTGTGTATTACTTTTAATATGTGTTTGATGTATGCTATTTTTTTTATGTCCTTGGATGTTTTGGTCAATCTCTTTATCTGTTATGATATAAATAGGGGAGTGGCCCTTCTATGAATGTTTTAAATACCAAAGAAAAGATATGGTTAAGTAAAGGTACTGCCTCATATGGTGAAAATGATAGCAAGCTCTAACAACATAAATGGTAGCAAGTGCAAATGGTCTTTGACACAATAAATTAAGATTTCTTATAAGTTGTTGCTAACAGGGGGAACCTCTTTATAGTAATAAAGGAAAAGAAAAAAAAAACAACAACAAAACCTTTACCTTTTTCCGCACTCATTCGCATCAAGGACCTACAGGGACATTACACCTATAACTTGTGATCACCAAAACCTTGCATCTTCTTCAATTGATTCACCTTTAGCAGTAGATCCTATTAACAAGATTACTTCTTTCGATATTAGGCCATTACCTGTTCATTCACCTATTACATTATTTCATGATCCTATTCTGTATCTGAAACCAATTCTTTCAGTGTTAGTGTGACTAATGCTAACAATTTGATTTGTCCATTTGATTCTCCTAAGATAGGTTTGCCACATATGGATTTCATATTCTTAGATCATACATTGCATTCTAAGTTTTATGATAAAATTGCAGAGTGGCTTGAAAATTCTTATCTCAAAAGGTTTTCAAAAACTGGTAAACATGTCTTATCATTACATGTAAATAGAATTTTAAATGGTAAGAACGATAGATTTTGTTTTAGTTTTCTTTTATATTATTTCTGGTTATTATTAGAAGAACATATTATTCTTGTAGGATTAGAAATGTTTCATTGGTTTCACTGGTTATTTCAATTTACTTAGTTCATGTTGTATATTTGATTATACATATGTACATATACAATTTAGAAGTAATTCTATATTTAGTTTAAGTTTGTTTTTCTTATTTTGCTTCATTTCCAATAAATGTGCAATTTATAAAGGATGTGTAAATTCCAGAATGAAAACAAATCGTCATTTAGGGAAGTACTCATTATCCTTTTATCTCTTTTTTATTATTTTTCTCTTGCTATAAATAAATAAATAATGATGAAATGTTTACATAAAACGAATACTAAGAGATTTTAGTCATACATAATTTTTCACTCTTCTAAACACAACTCACTCATCCTGTAATTATTCTCACAAAACTGTACAACTTAGACCTTTCATTTTTCCCTTTTGTAAATAATAATCAATAAAGGGATTTGACATATTCAATCTTCTCATCGATTAATTAAATGAACCCTAAAGAATGAAAAATTATTTTAACAATTGAATGATTCTATAATATTTTCGAAACTTTACATCAATAATAAGCTTATGATGCTTTTTGTGAAAATCACCATGTTTTGACATGTGTATTATATTTGTCTCACCTATTTTCTATTTATATTATATTGATATTTTATTTAGACTTTAAATCTTTATTATGGTCAATTTTAATATTAGGAGATTTGTCATAATTTTTTAATTTTTACATTATTTTGTATAGCTCATCACATAGAGAGTAATCATATCTTGAAATTTGATTTCTGAGCTTAGTTACTTTCTTTGACTCTCAATTAAAGTTTCGATAAATTTTTCTTTTGGATTTTAATACATACATTTTGGTTGAAATTTGGATTTGATTAGGTTCTATCTTGTATATAAGTTTTTGGATGTTTTGTTTTAATTAGTGAGTTTTTGCATTTTTAACTTTCAAGTTTATTTAGTTAATTAGTTTCAGTAGTGAATTTGATATGTTTTTAGATTTTTGTTTTCCCTCTTTACTATTAGTAAGGGTGCATTGTAGATAAATAATATCATAATGACACACTGCTTGGTGTTCATATGTTTCTCTATTAATCAAACTATTATCTTTAAGGGAAACCCTTATAAGGAGTTTCTTGCCATATCAAATGTTGTTACTGTGACTTAATCACTCCTAGCCTTGAAATATTTCTTATCAACTTAGCTAATTAGTCAGTTGAGCTCACGATTATTATTCTTGGACTTTGTTTTGAGAATGATATCATTAGCTAGGCAAGTTAATTTGTTGGAAAACTCTCTCAGAATCTTTATGAATCAATGACATTAGCCATATTTAGGCATTCCATGTTATTATAGGGGTTTTATTTGGATTTGTTTCTCGTCCATTAGAAAAAAATTTAAAACTAACTTTAAACTTTGATTGAAGAATAGGAGGTCTCATCACGAGCCAACCTAATCATGATCATCAGCCCTGTCATGGATAACATCATTTATGATCACCAGGGTGATGGCTCTTGGTCATAAGATCAAGGGACAGGAGGTCTCATCACGAGTCGGCTTGTTTATCTCTGGCAGTTCTCGTGAATGATGCTATCAATAGCTAGTTACCAGGCCAAGATAGTAGTCTTGAATCAAAGATATAATTAATATATATATATTTAAAAGAAGAAGAGAAAAATAAATTTTATCTTTCAGTTATTTATATTTTATGGATGGGGAACTTATCTAGATATATTCTTAAGGTATGGAGGTCATATCTTTATGTTGGTGTTATTCGATTATCCTTAACTATTGAGGAAGCATTCTTGATAAGGTTTATTTGCTATGCATATATTTCAAACTCATTCATCTTTACAAAGTCTCTGAATAATAGTTGTGATAATTCATTTGATTGTGACAGTATTAAAAGTTCAAACTTCACTATATAGGCTAGTGAAAGGATAAAGTCATGTGGTGTGAAGTTTGATATTTCGAGAAAATCTTGATTTTTTTTTCTATATCTTTAATCTTCAAGTAAACATAAAAGATAACTGGTTCGCCCATTATGTCGCCATTTGTTGGCACTCCAACAACTCCCTTTGATTTTGGTAAAAGTAAAGGCCCCCTATTAGACTTTTGTGTAGATACTTGCTTTTGGTTTTCCTTGCTTGGTTTGAAAGGGTATTTCCCTGATCCTTTACTCTTTGGGTTGCTTGCTTTTGTTTTTATGAAAGACAAGTTGATAGTTCTCCTGAGTAGTCTTCCCTTGAGATCTTTGGGTTAATGTTTTTGATGGCTTCGCAACTTTTGATCATTTCTTTTTATCATATATCTTATTGATTATTTTTGTCAAAAAAAATGCTATTTGATCATTTGGGTCTTTTTGACTCTTACTGGTTAAATAACATTTGCATGCTCTTATTGAACCTCAGCTGCTTTGATTGAACATATCGCTTTGAAGGAATTCAATTATTTGAGTCTTACAACATCCTTGTCAAAATTCAGTATTAATGATTTAATGAGCACTTTGATGGATTGAAATGAATAGAGAAAATATTCATCTTTATGAACTCTTGGAAATTTTATAGAGAATACCTTCAGAATCTATGATTCTGAAGGTACTCTTGATCAATGATCATTTTAGATAATTTTATCATAATTTTAAATCTTTATGGTATTAATTATGTTTAATCATAATGAAAAAGATTAATAATTTGCTTCATGTTTTGTATATGAATGATAATATTAAAACAAGAAATTATTTAAATTATTCCTAAATATTAATTATGTCCAAATAACTCGTTACCTTAACTAATGCGGCAAAATTCAAAATAAGAATTATGTTTAAAATCATTTCTATGAATTGAGTCATAAAGAAAGGTAATGAAATCAATTACATAAAGATTCCCATTTAAAAAATGATGACACGTAGAAGTGGTTGATGCTTCTTTGAAGTGTATTACTAATAGTCAAGAATATTAAATATTTTAAGGTTATATGTTGAAATATACATATATATTATTTAAACTTTAAATTAATGAAAATCCATCAAATGAAGTATTTATAAATTTAACTCTTTTTCTTTAATATTTACCAAAAACCAACTTATAAATAGATCGTTAAGAAAAGAGTTTTTCATTCATTATTAAATGTGAAACTATTACTTTTACAAATTTGATTAACATGCAATGGTTCATTGGATTAATAAAAGTTTGCAATTGAATGGGTAAAGGTTGTTCACGAGAAAATCCAAGAGATGTATATTTAACAAAATCTTTCAAATATAAATTTATTTTCCTTTCTTCTTGACCACGTATTGTTCTTGCAATGGATATCAAAATTACAAAGCATAAGGAAATATTTTTTGTAAAAGGAAATCGTAAAGTTTATATGGTATCTACGATCCCTTCCACATTAAAAGTTTCAAATCGTCATTATATTAATTTCTATTATAAATGTTAATGATGGTTTGCTAACGAGTCCAAAATTTATTTTATGAAGCTACTAAATCTCTAACAAAATTGTGTAGAAAATAGAGCAATTTCTAGAAACTGAATTGATATGTGGCGATTTCTAGAAACATAATTAATATGTGTTGACACCAGACTTCCCTGAAATAATGGAAAAACCCACAAAATATTCTTCTGGTTAATGCTAATGTATTTCTATAATGAATAAGATATGCCAAAGTTGACAAATGGCTGCTATGATTTTGCAAGAATTGTTAATTCTCATTAATACCATGTCATCGAAGTTTCACAGGTATGCCAACCTACTGCATGTATGCAACCATCCCACAAAAAATGATTGCACCAAATTACTGATGTCCGGATAGTAGGCCTTTCAGGTTGCAGTAAAATTATTGTGTTTGAAAGATCTGATGTTGAGAAAACTTACTGCATATTTTTTTTTTAATCCATGCGTTTACCATATCACTATACTTAACAAATCTAAGCGATTGTTAGTCGAGAAAAGAGCGAATCTTTGTTTTGTTTGTTTTAATTACATTTTCTTTTTTTTGATATATATATGTGGGTTGTATTATCGACAGCAAAGGTTCTTTCCTGTTTGACTGATATAGGTTTTCGAAGAAGAATAGCCCTGGGGAAAATTTTGGCATATGAATTTAATCCTTTCAAAGAGAAATGGAAATATATCGTTAAATTTATTTCTTACAATATTCCAGGAAGTCAAGTAGAAAAAAATTAATGGAGAAGGTTGCACCCATTAGGTGATTGATTAACTTTCAGCTATCTTCCAAAATTATAAACCAGCTACTGTATATAAGAAATGGTTTGATTCGAACAAAGGGGGAGATGGTCTTTACAAATCGGAGGAAACAATTTTGTTTGTATCTCTCTTTTATTTTATTTCTTTCTATAACTTTGTTTCAGAAAGCTTGAGATGAACACTACCAGGATGTTTAAAATTTTTGTGTAATTCTTTCATTTTGAAGGCTGGGATGTGGAGATGTTGCGGCCAAGGTGGATGGAGTATGGAAGAAATAGATTTAACTAAAATATAATTACAGTTCTGGTTTTAATCTCTTTGATGGAGTTTTTCCTTTGGGAAAGGATTGTGACTTGAGTTCTCAAACCGGTATCACTGTCTATTACTATCTTCGAAAACTTAATATATATTTATATTTCAATATATCATTTTCTCATTATGTTTTTATGCAATTATACTGTGTTATGATTGTATTTATTAATCAAAACAGTACTCTGTTTACACAATATAAATGTTTGAATGAGAATATTACTGAATTTGATTTATCAATATTTGTATTGAGAATTGGAATTTAGTGATATAAATATTTCATGTTTATTTTTTATTTCATTTGTATTTTTACAATGTTTTCATGAATAAATATCATCTTTTATTCAAACATTTGATATTGATTATTAGTTATTAATTAATAGAACATCACAGAGAAATTAAAAGTAGTTATCTATTTTAATTTTCTATTGTTGTGCATATTGAGCAGAGTGATTTAATGATAATGATTTAAATATTTTTATTTAAATCATCATTATCTATCTCTTTATTTATTTGAATCATTAATTAATAATTAATTTAGTTTTCAAGTTGCTCTCAGCTAGTTGAGATAGGGTAAATAGTTTTAATTTTAATTCTAATTGTAATTAAACTTAATTTATTTAAGTAAGGTTTAGTAGCTCTTAGTGAGTTTTGTAGATCAATAGTTTTGTATTTTAAATTAAGTTTAAAACTAAACAAAACTAAAAACAGGAAGACTTTCATTAAGAAAGCACATTAGATTAGCTTAAACTTAGAAGTTGAATTAGAATTTAAATAATAGTTTAATTTAGGAAACATTTTGCTGAATTATTATATTCTCCTTGAGAGGATAAATTCAGTTGGTACCAAGAGACCATAACCTGCGAGATTTTGCTATCCCAAACACACTGGAAGATGTTTTAAGCAACTTGTGTGTGCTTAATCTCTTTAGTTGGCCTAGGTCAGAAAATCGGGCCAACAAATGGCGCTAGAAGGAGGGCCAAGGTAAAACAAGTGGTTTTTTTTGTTTTTTTTTCAATTTTATTGATAACCATTTTTCCTCTAGCTCTTGTTTTTCATTTTTATTATTTTATGCTCTTAGTCGTCATATATATGCTTAAGGGTTGGTTAGACGACAAGCTAGCCATTTTAAGTGTCAATTAATCTTGATTGTTTATCATTCATGGCTCATGCCCAAATTCCTGTTTGGGAATCCGTTTTTAATTTTACATTGGTTAATATTCCCAATGAGACAATCAAGCTCTTGTCAAAACTTGAATTTGATGGTGAAGGCGATATATCTGCAAGAGAACACCTTAGGAATTTTTTATGTAAATGTAACAAACATAAGATTGTTGATATTAATGCTACTTGCAGGTTATTTTCCCTTACTCTCAAATGACGAATCAAATGTTGGTTGGAAACTTTTCCACCTAATTTATTTTTTACATGGTTTCAATTTGCACATGAATTTTTAGACACATTCAAGGATTATAATTCTAATAAACTTTGCAGTGAATCACATGATATTCGGAGGAAGAAAGGTGAGTCTTCAGAAGAATTTTTAGTAAGGCTTTCTCATATTCTTTGCAAATTTCATATTACCGATTTACCTTCTGAATCTGATCTTTTAAATATTGTTTTTAATTCTCAAGTTCTTCTTATTCAAAAAAATCAAGACATTTGTCAAAAGGATGATAATTCACTAATCTTTCTAGAAACTTCCTCCTCTATTATTGATTAATATACCTTCATAAGTTCTACCCAACCCCTATGTGAGAAAATCAAAGTAGAAGAGGTACCAACTTCTTCTGATCATTATTCTCCTCTCGAAGGAGAAAGTCATAATTCTTTTATCCAAAATCTTGAACCTATAAATATTAATGAATCAAATGAGGAAGAACATATTCATGATAAATTTATTCATATATATAGGGAATTTGATTGTCTTAATGAACAACAAGATTTAGATTCTATTATTGCAAAAATAGATCAAGATGAATTAATTATAAATCAAACTGTATGTTCATCATTTTCCTATTTTTGTACTAATTCTTCTTTTGATTCAATTATCAATGAACATGAATATGTTAATTATAGTTTTATATGTTCTGACAGTTCAATAGAAAAATTCGAAGAAGAAGACATGAATCTTAATCACTCGACTAAATGTTGTCTGAGAAAAGAGATTAATCTTTTTCAAGAGAATGTTAATAAAAGATTTGATTCACATGAAAGATTATCAATTCATCTTGATCTCAAATCAATTTCATATGAAATGCTGAAAGGTACATCACCAAATTTTATTCAAAATAATCAAGTACAGATAGGGAAGTTGATTGTCTTAATGAACAACAAGATTCAGATTCTATTATTGCAAAAATAAATCAAGATGAATTAATTATAAATCAAACTATATGTTCATGATTTTCTGATTTTTGTACTAATTCTTCTTTCGATTCAATTATCAATGAACATGAATATATGTTAATTATAATTTTATATGTTCTGACAATTCAATAGAAAAAGTCGAAGAAGAAGACATGAATCTTAATCACTCGACTAAATGTTGTCCAAGAAAAGAGATTAATCTTTTTCAAGAGAATGTTAATATAATTTTTTATTCACATGAAA
>LPNX010978382.1:52588-115680 GCA_001517045.1 Pseudotsuga menziesii | reverse complement strand
CAAATCAATTTCATATGAAATGCTGAAAGGTACATCACCAAATTTTATTCAAAATAATCAGGTAATAAGAGAGAAATATTTTGGAAATTTAAATATTAATTATCGTTCTAAGGTAAGAGATTCTTTTAATTTCCTCACTTCTAATTCCTACTATTTTATTTATCCTCATTTATTTTCTGATTTTGATATGCATAAGATTTCATTCGAAATATCTAACTATGTGGTATCAAAATTGCATTTCTATGAGATATCTAATAGTGATGATTCTATTATTAAACATGAATATGAGATATTGAGACATATTTTATTATTAGATCATCACCCGATACAATATCTTAAAAAGAACGAGGATCTATTGCAAGATAATTATAGTCAACCAATTTTTGATGAGATCAGTACATCAAATTTTATTAAAACTAAAAATGTTTGTTCTCATCCAAATCATTTATATGGGAAATCTAATTTTATTGGTGAAAATAAAATCTTTGTCGTAGAGTTTCCTATAACTTGTGATCACCAAAACCTTGCATCTTCTTCAATTTATTCACCTTTAGCAGTAGACCCTATTAACAAGATT
The DNA here is from genome assembly GCA_001517045.1 of Pseudotsuga menziesii. NCBI lineage: Eukaryota > Viridiplantae > Streptophyta > Pinopsida > Pinales > Pinaceae > Pseudotsuga > Pseudotsuga menziesii. The sequence goes on along the minus strand of LPNX010978382.1, from coordinate 115,103 downwards.
ACTTCTTTCGATATTAGGCCATTACCTATTCATTCACCTATTACATTATTTCATGATCCTATTCTGTATTTGAAACCAATTCTTTCAGATGTTAGTGTGACTAATGCTAACAATTTGATTTGTCCATTTGATTCTCCTAAGATAGGTTTGCCACATATGGATTTCATATTTTTAGATCATACTTTGCATTCTAAGTTTTATGATAAAATTGTAGAGTGGCTCGAAAATTCTTATCTCAAAAGGTTTTCAAAAACTGGTAAACATGTCTTATCATTACATGTAAATAGAATTTTAAATGGTAAGGATGATAGATTTTGTTTTAGTTTTCTTTTATATTATTTCTGGTTATTATTAGAAGAACATATTATTCTTGTAGGATTAGAAATGTTCCATTGGTTTCACTGGTTATTTCAGTTTACTTAGTTCATGTTGTATATTTGATTATACATATGTACATATTCAATTTAGAAGTAATTCTAGATTTAGTTTAAGTTTTTTTTTCTTATTTTGCTTCATTTCCAATAAATGTGCAATTTATAAAGGATGTGTAAATTTCAGAATGAAAACAAAACGTCATTTAGGGAAGTACTCATTATCCTTTTATCTCTTTTTTATTATTTTTCTCTTGCTATAAATAAATAAATAATGATGAAATGTTTACATAAAACGAATACTAAGAGATTTTAGTCATACATAATTTTTCACTCTTCTAAACACAACTCACTCATCCTGTAACTATTCTCACAAAACTGTACAACTTAGACCTTTCATTTTTCCCTTTTGTAAATAATAATGAATAAATGGATTTGACTTATTCAATCTCCTCATCAATTAATTAAAAGAATCCTAAAGAATGAAAAATTATTTTAACAATTGAATGATTCTGTAATATTTTCGAAACTTTACATCAATAATAAGCTTATGATGCTTTTTGTGAAAATCACCATGTTTTGACATGTGTATTATATTTGTCTCACCTATTTTCTATTTATATTATATTGATCTTCTATTTAAACTTTAAATCTTTATTATGGTCAATTTTAATATTAGGAGATTTGTCATAATTTTGTGATTTTGACATTATTTTGTATAGCTCATCACATAGAGAGTAATCATATCTTGAAATTTGATTTCTGAGCTTATTCACCTTCTTCGACTCTCAATTAAAGTTTTGATAAATTTTTCTTTTGGATTTTAATACATACATTTTGGTTGAAATTTAGATTTGATCAGGTTCTATCTTGTATATAAGTTTTTGGATGTTTTGTTTTAATTAGTGAGTTTTTGCATTTTTAATTTTCATGTTTATTTAGTTAATTAGTTTCAGTAGTGAATTTGATATGTTTTTAGCTTTTTGTTTTCCCTCTTTACTTTTAGTAAGGGTGCATTGTAGATAAATAATACCATAATGACACACTTCTTGGTGTTCATATGTTTCTCTATTAATCAAACTATTATCTTTAAGGAAACCATTATAAGGAGTTTCTTGCCATATCAAATGTTCTTACTCTGACCGAATCACTCCTAGCCTTGAAATATTTTTTATGAACTTAGCTAATCAGTGAGTTGAACTCACGATTATTATTTTTTGAATTTATTTTGAGAATGATATCATTAGCTAGGCAAGTTAATCTGTTGGAAAACTTTCTCTCAGAATCTTTATGAATCAATGACATTAGCCATCTTTAGGCCTTCCATGTTATTATAGGGGTATTATCTGGATTTGTTTCTCATTCATTAGAAAACAATTTTAAAACTAAAATAAACTTTGATTGAAGAATAAGACATCTCATTATGAGCCAACCTAATCATGATCATCAGCCCTATCACGAATACATCATTTCTGATCACCAGGGTGATGGCTCTTGGTCATAAGATGAAGGGACATGAGGTCTCATCACGAGCCGGCTTGTTTATCTCTGGTAGTTCTCATGAATGATGCTATCAATAGCACCAGGCTAGGATAGTAGTCTTAAATCAAAGATATAATTAATATATTTTAAAAAAAAAGGAAGAGAAAAAAAAAATTCATATTTCAGTTATTTATATCTAATTGATGGAGAACTTATCTAGATATCTTCTTAAGGTATGGAGGTCATATATTTATGCTGGTGTTATTCAATTATCCTTAACTGTTGAGAAAGCATTCTTGATAAGGTTTATTTTCTATGCATATATTTCAAACTCATTTATCTTTACGAAATCTCTAAATAATAGTTGTGATAATTCATTTGATTGTGACAGTATTAAAAGTTCAAACTTTACTATATAGGTTAGTGAAAGGATAAAGTCATGTGGTGTGAAGTTTGATATTTCGAGAAAATATTGATTTTGCTTTTATATATCTTTAATATTCAAGTAAACATACAAATATAATCGGTTCGCCCAGTAGTATCCATTTGTTGGCACCCCAACAACTCCCTTTGATTTCGGTAAAAATAAAGGCCCCCTATTAGAATTTGTGTAGATACTTGCTTTTGGTTTTCCTTGTTTGGTTTGAAAGGTCATTTCCCTGATCCTTTACTCTTTGGGTTCCTTATTTTGGTTTTTATGAAAGACAAGTTGCTAGTTCTCCTGAGTAATCTTCCCTTGAGATCTTCGGGTTAATGTTTTTGATGGCTTCGCGACTTTTGATCATTTCTTTTTATCATATATCTTATTGATTATTTTTGTCAAAAAAAAATGCTCTTTAATCATTTGAGGTGTTTTTACTCTTACTGGTTGAATAACATTTGCATGCTCTTATTGACCCTCAGCTGCTTTGATTGAATATATCGCTTTGAAGGAATTCAATTATTTGAGTCTTACAACAGCCTTGTTAAAATTCAATATTAATGATTTAATGAGCACGTTGATGGATTGAAATGAATAGAGAAAATATTCATCTTTATGAACTCTTGGAAATTTTATAGAGAATCCCTTCAGAATCTGTGATTCTAAAGGTACTCTTGATCAATGGTCATTTTAGATAATTTTATCATAATTTTAAATCTTTATGATATTAATTATTTTTAATGATAATGATAAAAATTAATAATTTACTTCATGTTTTGTATATGAATGATAATATTACAACAAGAAATTATTTAAATTATTCCTAAATATTAATTATGCCCAAATAACTCATTACCTTAACTCATGCGGCAAAAGTCAAAATAAGAATTATGTTTAAAATCATTTATATGAATTGAGTCATAAAGAAAGGTAATGAAATCAATTACATAAATATTCCCATTTAAAACATGATGACACATAGAAGTGATTGATGCTTCTTTGAAGTGTGTTACTAATAGTGAAGAATATTAAATATTTTAAGATTATATGTTGAAATATACATATATATTATTTAAACTTTAAATGAACGAAAATCCATCCAATGAAGTATTTATAAATTTAACTCTTTTTCTTTAATATTTACAAAAAAACAACTTATAAATAGATCGTTAAGAAAAGAGTTTTCAGTCATTATTAAATGTGAAACTATTACTTTTATAAATTTGATTAAAATGCAATGGTTCACCGGATTAATAAAAGTTTGCAATTGAATGGGTAAAGGTTGTTCATGAGAAAATCCAACAGATGTATATTTAACAAAATCTTTCGAATATAAATTTATTTTCCTTTCTTCTTTACCACGTATTGTTCTTGCAATGGATATCAAAATCACAAAGCATAAGGAAATTGTAGAGCTTATATGGTATCTACGATCCCTTCCACATTAAAAGTTTCAAATCATCATTATATTAAATTCTATTATAAATGTTAATGATGGTTTTCTAACGAGTCCAAAATTGATTTTATGAAGCTACTAAATCTCTAACAAAATTGTGTAGAAAATAGAGCAATTTCTGGAAACTGAATTGATATGTGGTGATTTCTGGAAACATAATTAATATGTGTTGACACCAGACCTCCCTGAAATAATGCCAAAACCCGCAAAATATTCTTCTAGTTAATGCTAACATATTTCTATAATGAATAAGATATGCCAAGGTTGACAAATGGCTGCTATGATTTTGAAAGAATTGTTAATTCTCATTAATACCATGTCATCGAAGTTTCACGGGTATGCCAACGTGCTGCATGTATGCAACCATCCCACAAAAAAATATTGCACCAAATTACTGATGTCCGGATACTACGCTTTTTGGGTTGCAGTAAAATTATTATGTTTGAAAGATCTGATATTGAGAAAACTTATAGCATATATATAAAAAAAATTAATCCATGAGTTTACCATATCACTATACTTAACAAATCTAAGCAATTGTCAGTCGTGAAAAGAGGGAATCTTTGTTTTGTTTGTTTTAATTACATTTTCACTTTTCTGATATATATATGTGGGTTGTATTATTGACGACAAAGGTTCTTTCTTGTTTGACTGATACAGGTTTTCGAAGAAGAATAGCACAGGGGAAAATTTTGGCATATGAATTAAATCCTTTCAAACAGAAATGGAAGGATATCGTCAAATTTATTTCTTACAATATTCCAAGAATTCAAGTAGAAGGAAATTAATGGAGAAGGTTGCAGTCGTTCATTGATTGATTGGCTTTCAGTAATCTTCCAAAATTAGAAACCAACTACTATATATAAAAAATGGTTTGATTCGAAGAAAGGGGGAGATGGTCTCTACAGATCAGAGGAAACAATCTTGTTTGTATTTCTCTTTTATTTTATTTTTTTCTTTAACTTTGTTTTAGAAAGCTTGAGATGAACGCTGCCAGGATGTTTAAAATTTATGTGTATTTCTTTCATTCTGAAGGCTGGTATGTGGAGACGTTGCTGCCAAGGTGGATGGAGTATGGAAGAAATAGATTTAGCTGAAATATAATTACAGTTCTGGTTTTAATCTCTCTGCTGGAGTTTTGCCTTTGGGAAAGGATTGTGACTTGAGTTCTCAAACCGGTATCACTATCTATTACTATCTTTGAAAACTTAATATATATTTATATTTCAATATATCATTTTCTCATTATGTTTTTATGCAATTATACTATGTTATGATTGTATTTATTATTCAAAATAGTACTCTGTTTACAGAATATAAATGTTTGAATGAGAATATTACTGAATTTGATTTATCAATATTTGTATTGAGAATTGGAATTTAGTGATATAAATATTTCATGTTTATTTTTTATTTCATTTGTATTTTTACAATGATTTCATGAATAAATATCATCTTTTATTCAAACATTTGATATTGATTATTAGTTATTAATTAATAAAACATCACAGAGAAATTAAAAGTAGTTATCTATTTTAATTTTCTATTGTTGTACATATTGAGCAGAGTGATTTAATGATAATGATTTAAATATTTTCATTTAAATCATAATTTTTGTTCTCTTTGTTTATTTCAATCATTAATTGATAATTAATTTAGTTTTCAAGTTGCTCTCAGCTAGTTGAGATAGGGTAAATAGTTTTAATTTTATTTCTAATTGTAATTAAACTTAATTTATTTAAGTAAGGTTTAGTAGCTATTAGTGAGTTTTGTAGATCAATAGTTTTGTATTTTAAATTAAGTTTAAAACTAAACAAAAATAAAAACAAGAAGACTTTCATTAAGAAAGCACATTAGATTAGCTTAGACTTAGAAGTTGAATTAGAATTTAAATAATAGTTTAATTTAGGAAACATTTTGCTAAATTATTATATTCTTCTTGAGAGGATAAATTCTACTGGTAGCAGGAGACCATAACCTACGAGATTTTGCTATCCCAAACACACCAGAAGCTATTTTAAGCAACTTGTGTGGGATTAATCTCCTTAGTTGGCCTAGGTCAGAAAATCAGGCCAACAGGTGCATCAAAGGTATACTGAGTGGGTACTCATTGGATTAATTCCGCATCCAACGAGCTCTCCCGATCGAAATTTAAGTAAAAACATAGGTAGATATGTCAAAAATAGAAATAAAAAAAATCAGTTTTTTATGATACCTATCACCAAATTTATATTAAAAAAGTGTTTAAGACCTATACGGCATTTAAAATTTAAAGCAATTTCATTGGCTAACACATGATGACATCGAATTTGAATTAGAGTTAAAAGGCCCATTTTGAGTTGAAATTTCGTTTAATGGATACTAGTGTTGCATGTAGAATGATACAAACAATGATTATTTCATATAGTACTAGACAAAAACGTTTAACAATGCAGATTGCAAAGGTTTTCGGAACTTCATGGAAAACATTGTACAAATATAATAAATTTCAATTACAAATAGATGAAAATCATGAGCTTGCTTGTTGGGAAATTATTTGTATACAACCCTATAAAGATAGGGTCAGTGAGAGTGTTAAAGCTATGATGCATGAATATTGGGTGGAAAATTCTCGTGTTTCACCAAATGCAAGGGATGTTATATGACGTAGAATATCTCAAAATGATTATTAAATCCATCCAAAACATATATTGGAGATGACTCAAATGCAATTGTTCAATAAATTCAAAGATGAACATAGTCAATTGAATTTGTCAATCAATACATTTGTACAACAGAAGCCATGGTATGTTAGAACTATCAATATTTGCGACACATGTTGTTGTTGCTATCATGTTGAGTTTTAATTATATTATGAAACATTCTTTCGTCTTGGTAAAAAAATTTGGCCAAATTCACCTCCTTCCACAATTCGTTCTTTTATATATATAATTCTATGTGAAAGAGATAGTCCCAAGATATTTTACAACAAAAGATGTGTTGGTGGAAAGAAATGTTATCATTGTGGAAATCTAGCTTTATTCCACCATAAATATCCTATTGATATTAATGATCAGTCATTGTTAAATAAAATAGTTGATCAAAAGAGATATGAATATCTCACTTATTAGCACAATTCTACAAGTTCTTCAAATGCTCTTTTTAAAATGATAGATTTACAAGAAGATAAAATCAGTGTTACAGAGTTTTTGAAGAAGTTTGAAAAATAAATTTATAAATACATCAAACATTCACATAGAGCATGCTGGAAATACATACAAATCAAAAAATCACATGATGTTTTTCCATAGGAGACTATTTTTTATGTGGTTGATTTCGCAAAGAAATACACATTTGAAGCACAAAAAGAAATACAGAGTGAATATTATCATTCTGACCAAGTTTCTATATTTCTCCATGTTCAATATCGACATCCTCAACACAATGTTGATGATATAGAAAGAACAAATGACAATTGACCTGTGATCAAGGAATATCATTCAATGATGAACGCACGCATGATACACATTATGAACAACATTATTTTGATTTTATTTATGGTTCATTGAAAACACATGGAGTTGTAATGAATAAACATTGGATATGGAAGATGGATGTGCAAGGTAATTTAAATCTTCATGATCATTCTTCTTACTCTGTCTCCTTCATAAAAAACAAATATTAAATATTATTGGAATTTTTTTGAAACTGGTCATGGAAAAGGGGAGCATGATGGTGCAGGCGCGTGTGTAAAACAAGCACTTGGAAGGTATCAAATGAACCATTCTGTCGATTGATTATGTGTGTTGATCCAATTGTTCAATATTATCATGTAAATATCAGCCATGATTGCAATCAACACTCAAAATATGTGTGCAGGTATGAACTTGTCTTTCAAAACAAGGTTATTCAACTTGGAATGACTTTAATATGTACATCTAGTAAGATTTTATTCACATGTACATGTAATTTATTTTATATTGGACAGGTTTTTTGGCATATTGGAATCCAAGATATAGACAGATCAATCCCATATGATGCTAGAACTATTCATTGAACTTGAGATTTATACTCAATAAAAACAAAAACCTTCAAAAATGTGTTTTCATTTGATAGTAGGAAGCTAACATGCTTTTGTCCTATTTCCATGGACGACACAAAATCAATAGACAATTGTGAAAACATCAATGACAATTATGTTAAACCTTGGAAACACAATGAAATTAATTTAAAAGGAAAAATGTCACTCACAAGCTTTGAAGAGTTGGAATTAGAGGACATTGCAATATCAACTTCTCGTGATGGAATTTATGATCTGGGTAGATAAGGTAATTTTATGTGATGGAATTTTTCTATTTTTATTTTAAATATTTTTTACTTGAATTTCAATTACATATATATATATATATATATATATATGAAAGTGGTTTGATTTAATGAAGATGAATTTGACAAATTCAATGTTGTTAATTATGTCCAGGAGATGTATTTGTTGTGGTTGCACCCATAGACAACAATGAAAATGTCAGATATTATTTGATGTGACGCACATAGAGAAAGATGAAATTATTGGAGGACTATGATGATAAAGGTTTTATATATGAAAGATAGTCAATTCTATTAAGAGCTTATTTTTTCAAGAAACACATCAAACTGAAAGTGATGTTCACTTTAAAAATTATAAACTTGATATCATATGATGCCAATATAGTCATTTGGTATGCACAACTCACATTAAGTTTATAGAAGTGAAACCAAATAAAAAATTGAAAGATAGAATATGGAAGATGTCAAAAGTTGATCATGAAAGAATAATTGAAGACGACATTCCTTTACGATCTTATTTCTAATTTGAATCATGTTGAACATGATACATACTTTTTATAGTAGTGACACTTAAATAGAGTGATTATTGATAAGTTTTGAGCTATATGTTTTGATGATTTTTTAAGCACATTCCTTAAAAATGTATTGTTCTTGAAGTTATAATGATCTACACTTGAGTACGTGTTATGAAATTGTCAAATTATGAGATCTGTTCCTTTTTGAAACTTAAATATGATAGATTGTTAGATTACATTGTTGAACTTATGTACATGTCAAATTGATAATTTTTACTTAAAAATGATATCAAGTTCTTACAGTGTTGAGGTTATGTCCATCAAATTCAGGAAACTTATATGATAGAATTCTTATGTTGTTGAGTTTATGTATATCAAATTGATGAAACTTATGTTATATTGTTCTTAGATTGTTGGGTGTATGTATATCAAATTGATATAAATTATATGATATATTGTTCTTATATTGTTCAACATATGTACATCAAATTGACCTATATTAATTTTATAACGAAATTGATGTACAATTGTATAAATTCATAATATACAATATTTTTTTATTAACATACTGTAAACATATGGTAGATTACCATAAAAAGTCAATATATTCAAATTGAAGAACTCTATCAATTGCATTAATTCAAATTGAAGCACTCCAGAAATTGCATTATATAGACTAAGATTATTAACCAAATATAATAATGATATCAATGATAAAATCATAGTATGAAAACATTCCTAAAGTGCATTTTATTGAGCATTCCTTATGATTGAAAACATTCTTAAAGTGCATTTTAATGAATATTCAACACATATCATATATTATTCCACCTAAATGATTGAAAAAATTTCTAACTAGTTCATTCCAAAATTGAATTTTATTGAACATTACTTATGATTGAAAACATTCATAAAGTGCATTTTAATGAATATTCTATAGATATATCATATATTATTCCACCTAAATGACTAAAAACATTCATAAATAACATTTCTATGACTGAAAACATTCCTAAAATGCATTTTAATGAACATTCAACATATAACATATATTATTCCACCTAAATGATTGAAAACAATCCTAACTAGTTCATTCCAAAAGTGTGTTTTATTGAACATTCTTTATAATTGAAAACAAATTTCTAAACTGAATTTTAATGATTATTCTGCATATCTTATATATTATTCCGCAAAAACGATTGAAAACATTCATAACTAACATTCCTAAAGTTCATTTTATTGAACATTCGTAATGATTGAAACATTCCTAAAGTGACTTTTATTGAAAATTCTATAGATATCATATATTATTCCACCTAGAAATGGTTGAAAGCATTCCTAACTAGCATTCCTAAAGAGCATTAAATATTGAACATTACTAATGATTGAAAATCACTTAAACACATGTACAACATATTGTATATAAACATCAACTAACATATTGAACATATTGAACATTCCTATGGAATATGTCAAATTAACAAGTTCGCAAATAAAAAAACATATATAACTATATAATATTCATTATATGGATATCACTCTCGACAATATCTTGACGATTGACCTATAACACATGCAACATATAATTAAGCATCAATATATAAATTTTATATTGTAAATAAACTTAAATAAAAATACAATTGGATTTTAAAATAATAAAAAATTAATAAATATACCTAAGTGTGCCCAACACCCAAAGAGGTCACCACATCCACAACCATGGAAGGTTGTACAATACATATACCCACCTACAATTTTAATTTCATTACTTAAACTTTTCATGTACATAGGTATAAAATAAATTAGAATTTAAGATGTCTTGATCATTAAACTTAAACATTTGAAACATGTAATTTAAATGTAACTTAAATTAAATTTAAACAAAATGTCAATTGTTTTTAATCATTACTAAAACATTTGAAAGGTGCAATTTACCTCCAAATATTGGGAGACACTGGGAATGTCTCCCAATATTGATGATGAAAGGGGCTCAATACCCATGGTCCTAGGAAAAGGGATCGGAACCTATGAACACAACCAAAATTTCAATCTTCGAAAAAGGTGTCATCACAATAATGAGAACATATAAGTTTATATATGTTTATGTAAATGTACCTCTTTCAATGGTCCAAGGCTAACACTAGATTCTACCATAAAAACACGTTCATCTAGCATTTGGGTGAACATCAATTCAAATGAGTTCATTATATATTTATATAAACTAACAAAACATGATTTAACAATTATGAGGAAAAAATAAAAGTTCTCACATACCTCCCCCCTCCCTCCTTCCTCGCGATGGAGTAAATCAAACAAACCATATCAACAATGCTTTGCTTAGGCCTTGGAATCTTCAAGGATCATTGAGTCTACCTCACTGTCTGTTTTATAAGAAAAATGTGCATGAGAAAGAGTGCATGCTCTATGTCGATTCATTCCCACATCAACCCCCACTAGAGCAGGTTGTAAGTTATCTCCTATGACGGTTCTGGCCTCTAGACCAGTATGAGAGGTCGCCTCCATCTCTGATCATAATGTAACAAGTCTCTTTGGTCGAGGCACCAAACGAGGTGTAGCATTAGGAAACAATGGATCACGAAAGGCTCCTTATCGTTCATACATCCTACCTTTTCCAACCCCATAAAATTTCGACACATTTGTGTAATCTAGCTTCATGTTTAAAAAAAACTATGGATAAAAAAATGTCGTAAAATAATTTGGCACTTCATCATTCCATGGAAATATACCATTGGAAACCAATAATCTATCATATAAATGGTGTGCAATATCGTGGTGCTTGAAATATTGCACCTTTAACATCCTTCACTTCGGTTGTTCTTTAAAACTAAACATTGAAATGGCATCATAATTTTATACCCTCTTCTCTATATCAATCGACTTGTCAAGACCCATCTCTCGATCCTTCCGCATTCACATCAAGTGAATAAAACAATCTGTTGTTGGACCAACAGTTCTATAGGCACCAATAAACTTTCCTAAAGATTCCAAAAGTATTTGCAAACGTTGATGGCTCTCAGTTGGGAGTTCCAAGCTATCAAGATCATCCCTCATTTTTTATGGTGGGTTGTGCATTGTTCAAGGGTGAGAAAAACAATATCATTTTCCCAAGGAAGTGCATTGGGTATATCTGAAGGATAAATGGTCATGGGATGAAAACCATGTGTTTGTTCAAAAATAGCCCTTCGTTGTCCTTAACCCTTTCTTTGAGCATTTGCATGACCTTTCCCTTGGTACATTGCAACATCCTCAACATCTCCACCCCTTGCATAATCACCCTTATTTTCTCCAAATGCATCACCCTCATTTTCTATGAATGCATCATCATCCTCAGCCTCTCTGAATGCATCACCATAACCCTTTGTAGAACCATGATCCTTTACATTTACACATGTGATCATGTATAATTATTAATTTATTTAAATAGATTATATATATATGTGTGTGTGTGTGTGTGTGTATGTATGTATGTAACATATTACCAATAAAATGTGGTTGGTCCATTCGTCGTTCTCTAAAATGACGACCAAAAGATGGCAAACGGTCATGAGATGATGAATCAAACAATCGACTAGACACAGATGCTTTCCCGCTCTCATGAGACAATCTACTATGTCGTCTCTCTACAAAGAAAAATTCTAATGAAACTTAGTAAAATCAATGAACAAGACTTAAAACAAATATAAATATGCATGCATACTTATAAATTTTGCATGTGCATAAATTTCAAACACATACCAACTATGTCTCAATATAATAAGCTAAAATATCTAGATGATTTAGACCATCTTTGATAGAGAACATTTGAAGGTCTTTCAGTGGATGGAAGTGTGGTATTAGGCATCCTTGTCTCAGATATGGCTATAAGTACATTGTTTGTGTGGCTATTGTTTTATTTTATGGAATGTTGTGGTGAAGCAGGGTCCTTGGTATCATTGGTATCCTAGGGCTGCAAGTCTTACGCACATATGGTATACCTCACCAAATGAACATCATCACACATAATTCAATCCCTAATCTTGGTTTTTAATCCCAAACTAGAGTGAATGCATCAATCAAACTAAATTTGTTGATCAAACTTTGAGCACCATAATAGTTGTTTAAGACCTTAAACAAGACTACAATATAGGTGTAAAAAATGGGAGGAAAATATGAGAAGAGACACATCATATGAATAGGTGGCCAAAAACATAAAGGAGTCACCTGCATGCATGCCTAGAATTTGAACCAAGAAGTCTCTATTACATTATGAACGAAAGCACATAAGCCCAAAGCCCTATATGATGTTCATTAGGATGGAATAGGCATGTGAAAAATATGATGTTTATTAGGATGGAATATGATTGTGGAAATTATATCCAATTCCTATCTAGGAAAGAAAGGAATAAATGGTTTTCAATGCTATAAAAATTGATTCAAAATAGGTCCTGTTTAATCTTTAGTTCTTGTACTGCAGTTTTTGCCAACAAGGATATTTCATATCCACTATGATTTCCATGGGATCTATAAAATATAACAACATATTTAACTATAATAACAAGAGCTTATACACATCCTTATAAGGTATATTAGTATCATTCCACTTATATAACTAATACTTAAGCTTGAACAAGAAGCTAGTAATATCAATGGGTTTCATTCCCTATTATTTATAATGTACTATAACCCTTAACTATTCATAGAAGTTATGTGTTTCTTATACATATCTTATAAAACAAAAAGAGGTTAACATGTAGTAATCAATGTAACTATATGTTTCAATGGTGATGACCGTGCTTAAGCTATCATGCTATGATAGAATATTGGAAACAAGCTAATTACAACAATGGTAATAAATCATCATGTGTCACGTACTATGAGTAGTAGAAGAAAATCAAACTGCTTATTGTTACTAGTATGGTTTCAGTATAATTATAAAGTAATCATCGTAGAGTGATATGTTATATTAGTATATGAATAGATACTATGTTTCCCTAATCTATAGTAAGGTTATATTCACTAGCTAGTATCTCTCTTTCATACTTATTGATTACAGCTTAATAAAAAGATACAAGGTCTAAACAAGAGTTACATAGTACCAATAGGGACCTTATGAACCCTATCATTACTATAACTATTCAGAACATATCGATACTAGTTATGGAAATTAGCTTATAACGGCTAGTACTTCAGTTTTCTATAAGTAAGATAGATAAGCTACTAGTAATACCATGATTATAAATAGGTGAGTTAATCCTAGTAATATGAAGAAGTTGTAGTATAAACATGATGACCTGTATCATATTGTATCAGTAATAATAATATATGGATTAGCTTAGTAAGTGTGATTAGTTTGAACAAGGATATTTGGTATCCTCTAGACAGAACACGAGGCTGCTTATGACCTTCGGCAGATAATAATTATATCTCTATAATTCCTTGTTATGTGTTTACATAAACACATAGATGGAAAGTTATTAGCATTGATTTTTATTTTGTTTAATTCAAAGAGAGAAAACTTGATCTTCTTTCTTCTATAATTTACCATTACAATAAATTTTAAATCAATGGAAATTCACCTTTGCTATGTATAAGTCAACACCATAGACAGGTGATTAATTAGAAAATATCACCATTTGATATCTCATTTTTCCTGTTTGCAAGCCCTTTAAGTTAGACATGTTGTAGTATGTAATATTCTAAGCATTGTATGGATATCGTCATTGCATGTGTGCTATATGTACATTTTCCTTGTTTTTAATGCTGCATTTTCAATTATATGCTTTTTGCTTGGGAGCACTAATGGACTTTCTTAAGTTGAAGAAAACATGAAACTAAGCACACCCTCTATGACTATGAGTTGGATTTTACTTCTAGTGACTTGACACCAATATTCTTCCTTCTCTTATTTGATTTGTGGACTCAAATCTATGTCATATCTCTCAAAACAAATGGATTGATGTTCTTTCTAAAAATGTCTTTGTTCTCTTAATTAGATGTCATGGTTCATTTGTGTTTTTTTAATTTTGGGCTATTAAATTGCAGGGTTATAGTATAACTGTATACTTTGTTCTCTGATTTGCATACCATGGTTCATTTTTTCTTTTTAATTTTGAGCAATTGAGACGTTGGGTTCACTGTATAGCTCTACATTTTATCTACACAGGCTATGGTGTGTATATATGAACAATCCATGCTCGCAATTGTCCATAATGGGTGGGGATGACTGCATGTTGCAAACGAAAAGACATCATGGGTGGGGATGAATTCATGTAGCAATGTTTCTTTTCTGATAAGAGTAGGGGAAGAACAAATTCAAAATTTAACAAACAACACTTTGCATACAAAGAAAAACTTTCAATTTTAAAAATATTTTACATCGAATTCCAGTGATTTCGTCTTCAATCTATAAATCCTACTAAGAAATACATTCAAATTTCAATAACTTTTCCATCAATATCCAGTTATTTCAGCTTCAACCCAGTAAATAAGGTGATGAGTGCTACTTACCTCAACCACTGCACAAGAGTGAAAGGTCAAGGAACTCCACCACCACGAAGCCTTTAGCACCAAGACAGACTCATAGTACCACCACCACAAAGCCTCCAGCACCACCGCGAAACCTACAACACCATCTCGAACCCTCCAACCACCGCGAACCCTCTAGTACCAAGATAAATGACATGACAGACTCCTAACTCATGGTCGTAGAGAACCCCTTCACTCAGCAGATGAACATCACTCAAAAAACTCCTCACTAAGTAGAAGGACATCACTAACAGCCACAGAATGACATCAGTCAGAGTTTAAGCCTCCAGTATCGTGAAGCCTCCACCACTGTGAAGCCTTCAACACCACCGCGAAGCCTCCACCACTATGAAGCCTTCAGCACCACCCCGAAGCCTCCAGCACTAGGATCAACGATATGATGAACTCCTCTCTCACAGTCGTAGAAAAACCTCCTCACTCAGAAGGTAGACATCAACACTCCTCCTCACTCAGCATACCTCCTCACTCATCAACCCTCCTCATTCAATAGACAGACATCACTCTCACAAACATGGAGTCTATATGCAGAGAAAAATCGCAGATCAGAAAAGGTGAAATGGTAAACAGTTGCGTTCGGTTAATACATATATATCATTTTTTGGTTCGACCGAACAAATGTTCAACCGAAACAATATCTGTTGGACATTATTTTTCTAGCTATCCTTACAAATCCCACATAATTAGGTTCTCCGTTAACTTTCACATTCGGTCGAACTATTATTTTAGCTGAAATTTAGTTACATTGTTTCGGCTAAAAACCTAAACTAGTTCAGGTGAAAGACAAAAATAGTTCAATCGAAAGTGTTTGAAAAATGGATTTCAAAAGTCGATTCTCATGAAATAAACACCCACATTCATGATTTCACCCTGTGAAAGTTTTAAAAACAATTCAACTTCCCACTCAGAGGTATGGGGAAAGATGCAAAAGGTTACTCATCATGGGGAGCACTCTAGGCAGTGTTTGTTTTCAAAGAAGCATATAAATGAGTTGGACAAAGTTATTTACATAAAAAAAGAAACCTTCAGCATAATTATTTCAAATAGAAGGGAGCCACTCAATTGCTGGCAGGGGACCATTGGACTCATCGAGCAACCTAGGGTTTAAAGTTATCCATAATGTCTTTGACGTACTCGAAAATTGTATCGAGGAAGCATTCATCACTTTCGTGCAGGCCTCTAGGTGTTTCATACACTACATCACCTTCACCAACTTTATTGTGCTTTTTTTTAATAACTATGCCAAATAAAATTTGCCCTTGCATCCATTAAATAATTTGTTATAGGATGATCCATTTGATTTTGATAAACTAGCATTCCAGCTATCCAACCTTCTCAGGTGAATCTCCAATTTAAGCATCTTATTTTTGGTTTAGAGAATGGTCCAAGTGGTATTTCACACCAAAATGTAGCAATCATGTATGTTGTTGCACCTCATGATTTTTAAGTTAACTTCTAAGTATTTTGGTTTGTGACTTTCATCAAACAAGTGGCATGGGTTTTGGTCAAACAATTGGAATCCGAAACAAGAATGTACTTAGACCATCCTCTAGAGTAGTAAGTTAGAGCCACTTACAATTATATTTGTAAATAATTTTCAAACTTGCATTACCTTCCAAAATAATATAATATTTAAGGCATGTAATAGTGGTTTGGCACGACTGTAACAACAGTCTTGAGGCATAATCCACATTGGAATTTTAACAGCTATATCAACACAAACATCATACAAAAATAAATCAGATTTTACTTATATTATGACTGTAGATTGTATGAGTGTGCAGCTCCATTGTCATGGTGAACTTGCTCTTCAACGACCATGATCTGGTTGAGTGTGGTCACTGTAGGTGATAGTCGGCATTCCATCTCCTTTATGGTTGTAGAGACCTACCTTTTATGCACAAAAATGTATAATTTTACCACAATAATATGTTAATCTTGATGGGAAGGCCAAGGAAGTGAGGGAAAACAACCTACCTTTACCCTCGTCTATAATCTATTTCATCACATCTCCTCATTCACCTAGTCCGAAAGAGGTTGGGGTTGAAAGGTGGGTTAGGAAAGTAGGGAAAAATGTCCCAAATAAATCCTATCACTTTTTAATAATGGAAATGGCTAGCTACACTAAATTAAAAGTCTTCTCCAATCTAGAAAGGAAGAAGGAAATGCATATGAACCCACATTCACACACATCATGACAATGCTAGCAATGAGGAAACGATTAGTTTTGGTTGCTATCAGCCACATTTTTCCAAATAGTTCCAATGCTTATTCTACAAGCCCTTGCTTGGCATAATCTGCAATCATCACCATCTAGGAGGCCACATCCTTTTGATCAATGAATCTACTAGGATAAGCCACAAATCAACACTTGGAATACATGGTTATAAGAACTTTTTCTAGGATTCAAACTGGATGAATGAAAAAATTATATGAATCAGCCACGTGGTCACTCTGTCCACTAATGCGTTGATGTTGGCCTATGTAAATGTTTCTCATCCAACATTGATAATTATGCATTTTCTTTATGCAACAATTGTGTGCCTCTGCACAGATTCCCCTTTCTGGGTTGTGCCTCTATGCCCTATGTTTATCCTCCAATGAATGCAATCCTTGTGTTAGTGCCCATTGGTTGGTCACTAAGGTTTTTTCCTTTGTTATTTTTTAATGTATATTTATTTAAATGGTAATGTGAATGGGTAATGGAAAAAGGGGAAGGTTGGGGATGGCTTAAGGGAAATTAAAGGGTTTTATTTTTAAATAATCACAAAATCTTAAACGAAGGGATAGAAAAAATGGGTAGGTCATAAAGGAAGTTTTAAGAGGCATTTTTTATTATCACAATATGGATTTTAAGAATAGAAAATGTATTTGAATGTATAGGGAGGACATGTTAAAAATATATCTTTTTCATTTTTTCTTTGGGTAATAGCTTTGGGAAAGGGGGTTTAAATGAGAAAATGGGTAAAGGATAGGACTTGGGAAAAATAAAAGGGCTTAAGATAACCTAGAAGAAGAGATTATTTTATGGGTGTTTTCCATTTTTTAAACAAAAAATGATATTTGTTTTTTTTGCAAAGAGGTACTTATGAGGAACATTTACAACTTTGTGGATATAGGCATAGTGAGAAAAACGACAAAGGACGTGACCAAAAAATTAGTTGGAGGATGCAAAATTTATGAATTTCAACTAACAAGATGCAATAGATTTTAACTTGTCGGAACTTTGATTTGTCGTCGAAATTGGAAAATTAAATATGGAGACAATCAAAGAAATATGGACTTAACTTTTCCCGAAACGTTCAACAAGGCTATCAAAATCACTAAGTCTAGGTGAGTGAACCAAGTTTCCAGTTTATGCAATGGTTATGAAGATACCAGTCTAGTAACACTATGAATGGGAATAAGAAATGAAACATATGAATGCAATGCAGGACTAATGAGATTGAGGATTGAAGAGAATATCATGAAACAAAGTTGCTTTGCATTGACATTTTTTAACTTGTTTCGGGATGGAATGGCATTACACTACCTTCACTTCAACGTTTTTAAAAAAACTACCTACCTACACTTCAGTATTATAACCAATATTATCAAGGAAATGTTAAAAATTCACAGTAAACCAAGAAACTTACTTGCAAATTTAACCTACCTACCTAAGATTTAGTATTATTGTTAAGATTCCATATGCCAAGCTATATTATCAACATTCAATTTCAATTTCATAACAAAAGCATATAGAAAGGATCACTGAAAGAAACAGTATCACAAGATCAACACAAATTTACCCAGGGAAAACTCTAATGGGAAAAACCCAGCAAAATATTCCTCAATATAGATGATCAAAAGATAAAAGATAAAACCCCAGACTGATCCTTCTCCTCCTTGCAGCTACAACTATCTCTCTCTCTCTCTCTTATGCACTACACAAGTGAGTGTGTGTGTAGAATTGAGGAGAGCCTCACTTCTATTTATATTCTTTCATTCACTTGACCTTTCACTCCAACAATTTGACCCCACTAAAATTGACTGGGTCAACTTCTCTAGGAGGAGACAAACAAATTAATATTATATTAATTAGGCTGCTAATGACCTGACTTACAACAGAGGGAATTTACTCATGACTCTTTGTAATTCTCCCGATAGGAACTTCGGGGTATAATGAAATACAAATGATTCTCCCGAAAGGAACATTGGGGATAATAAGTAAATACACTTCAAAGTTACAATAATTCAACACTCCCCCTTAACCAGAAGGGTATTCTACAACAACATCAACAATAGCAGTAGGAGAAGAAGAGAGATCATATTCAACATCATCAGGGTGATACATCTATAAATCATAGGAATATTTTTCAACATCTTTGGCATAAAGTCTTCATCTTCAATTTCAGCAGCAACAACACTTTGATCAACAACATCATCATCAACACTTTGGTCTTCATCAATCAACATCGTCATCATTAATAATACTTTGACCTTTCGATCATCATCAACATTAGCATCAATTCTCTGAGTGACATCATCATCACACTCTGATCTTTCAATCAGCAACATCATCATCATCATCATCAATACTTTGAGCAATATCATCATCATCATCATATTCTAATCTTTCAATCAGTAACATCATAATCCTCTTCAACAACCTGCAATCCACAATACGAACATGAATGTTTTTCAGATCACTTTTGGACTTAAGTCCATGGATGATACAATCCTGCCACATTCTCGACTACCGAAGTCACTGGATACAATTACGGGATAATCACTCCCTATAAATTTAGGAATAAGTCCAAGGATGATGCAATCCTACCACATTCTCAAGGACCGAAGCCACCAGATATAGTTTAGGACAAATGTCCACTGATGATAGAACCCCACCACATTCTCTAGGACCAAAGCCACTGGATACAGTTTAGGACAAATGTCCAAGGATGATACAACCCGACCACATTCTCGAAAACTGAAGTCATTGGATCTGTTCTGAACAAAATTTAAGGGATGATACAATCCCACCACATTCTCAAGGACTGAATTCACCAGATCCATTCTGAACAAAAATTCAAGGATGTTACAATCCCTCCACATTCTCGAGAACCAAAGTCACCGTATCCATTCTAAACAAAATTTCTAGGATGATATAATCCCACCACATTCTCGAGGACCAAATTCATCGGATCACTTTAGAACAAATGTCCAGGGATGATACAATACTTGTTCTTTCTCGTAGACACAAGTCTACGGATCACTTTAGGACAAATGTCCAGGGACGATACACTCCCACTACAACATGACTACTCCCCCTTTCAAGGAAGGTCTTTCCTAACAACACCAAGCTTGTCTTGAAAGTATTCGAACTTTACTTGAGACAAAGGCTTTTTCAACACCGCAAAAAACTTGTTCATGGGTGTTCACATACTTGAGCTTTATGGCTCCCTTCTGCATCATATCTCGAATGTAGAAGTACCAGATTTCTATGTGCTTTGACCTATTGTGGAACACTAGGTTCTCTGTCATCTTTATATAACTTTAGTTATCATATAGAATCACGGTGGTATCCAACTCTAGGTTGAATAAACATGACATCATCTTCCAAAGCAATATGGATTCACAACTAGCAGAGCAAGATGCTATATATTTTTCTTCAGCTGTTCTAAGAGAAACGTTGGACTGTTTCCTACTAAACCATGAAATCATAGCAGACCCCAGACTATAAAATCCACCTGATGTGCTTCTTCTGTTTGAGAGACTTCTAGCCTAATCTGCATTTGTATAGCAATACAATATGTAATCATGGTTTCCATCATAGTATAGACCAAAGTCTATAGTCGCTTTAAGATATCTCATCACATGTTTTGTGGCTATCAAATGAACACGTCTAGGTTGAAATAGATACTGACTCAAGGTGTTCATAGTAAAACAAATGTTTGGTCTCGTATTTGTTAGATACATCAATGACCCAATAATCTGTCTGTAATGATTCACATCCACCAACTCTGATGATTTATCATCCAGCAAATTCAAGTTGGTATCCATGGGTGTGTCCATGGCCTTACATTCCAACATATCAAATATTTTCAATATTTCCACTGCATACTTTCCCTGATTGAGAAAGATTCCTTCTTAACTTTGCCACACTTCCAGACCTAGAAAATAATGCATTAACCCAAGGTCTTCCATCTCAAATTATTCAACGAGCTTCTTCTTGCATTTTGTAATTTGTTTCTCATTCCCTATTAGAAATATATCATCCACATACAGTAATAGTATAACAAGTTAATCTTCTATAACCTTGAAGTAAAGGTTAGGATCGGGTTTACTCTTGGTAAAGTCCAAGCTCGTCAGGAAACTATCTATCCTTCATCACCAAGCTCTAGGAGCTTCCTTTAGACCGTACAGGTTGTTCTTCAAATTGCATATGTGAGTCCATTTGTATTTAAATTCAAGTCAGTGTGGCTACTCTATGTATACTTCTTCTTAGATCACACCATTTAGGAGGGTTGTATTCACATCCATCTGGTGTAAGTCCCACTTCATCATGGATGCAAGCACCATGATAGTTATAATTGAAATTTATTGTGCTACTAGTGCTAATGTTTCTTCATAATCAATTCCCTCTTTTTGAGAGAAACCTCTAGCCACAAATATTTCCTTGTATTTCTCTATACTTCTGTCAGCTGGATGTTTTATTTTGTAGATCCATTTGGAGGATACTACACTCTTGCCTTATGTTTTGGAAACTATATCCAAAACATCATTTTTCATTATTGACTGGCACTCTTCCATCATTTCTTCTACCCATTCTTTCTTCTATACAACTTCTTCATTGTTTGTATGTTCTTAGTCTACAAGATTACACATCAAATCTAGATAGCTGGAAAATGTCTTGGGCTTCTTGCTTATCCTTGTGGAGCCTTCCAGATCTGCATATCTTTCTGCTTCTTGTATAATTTCTCTTGCCTAAGCAGGATTTCTCTTCCATGATATCTCCATCTTAGGGGGTTCTTATGGTTTTGTCATATCATGATCTTCAGGGGCTTCGTCGTTAAGGAGGAATGTAGCCTTTACATTTCTAGGAGGTGCATCTTCCTCATAAACTTCTTCATGTTGAAATTTTTTGGATCTCTTGAGAGCTTCTTCTTCATCAAATGTTACATCTCTACTAATTTTCATGTGATGGAATCGAGGAATGTAAATTACGAATGCCTTGGATACTTCAAAGTATCCAACAAATATTCCCTTCTTTACGGAAGGGTACAACTTGTTTCTTTTCTCTTTAGGTATATGAACATATACTGGACAACCAAATATATTGAGGTAACTTACCTCAGGCTTCTTTCTCGTGAACATATCTTTTGGAGTCTTGAATCCAAGAGCACCATGATATATTCTATTATGTACATAGACAACAGTTCTTACTTCTTCTTCCCATAGATGCATTAGAATATCTTAATCATATATCATTGTCTTCACTGCCTCCATGATGGTTCTATTCTATCTTTCCGCAACACCATTATGTTGAGGTTTATAGGGAGTATTTTGTTCCCTCTTGCTTCCAACATCTTTGCAAAAGGATTCAAATTATTTTGAAGTATACTCTCTGCCATTGTCTAATCAGAGTGTCTTTATTCTCTTGTCTGAAAGATTCTCTATCAAGGCCTTCAATTCCTTGAAATTTTCAAACACATCGCTCTTTGCTTTCAAGAAGTATATTAATGTATTTCTTGAATATTCATCAATAAATTTAATATAATATTCAAAACCACTCAAAGATGTGGATGGCATTGGACCACACACATATGAATGAATCCACTCCAACGTACCTTTAGTTTTTGTTTCACTCTTCGGAAATGGATTCTCGATATTCTTCCCTTTTGCACATCCTTTGTAAATGCCATCATGGTTGATCTTCAAGTCTGGTAATCCCATTGCTACTTTGTTCACATGAGGTAGTTATTTGTAATTGATGTGGGAAATTCTTATATGCCACAGTTCACTAGGGTTAGTGGACTCAAGAACAAGGGTTGTTTCCGAATGTCCCTTGAGTTTATACAGGCCTCCTTCTTCTTCACCAATAACAACTGCATCTTCAATTGACTTTCCTTTGGGCGACATGAGTACTTGGAAATATATGAATGAAAATCTGATTCCTTTCTTATATGGAGCTGAGATAGAAATTAAATTCTTCTTTATACCTGGCACATATAAAACTTCCTTTATCTTTAGGGGATTTCCTGAATCAATCTTGTATCTTGCTTCACCAATTCCTTTGATTATATATTGATAGTCATCTCCTAGAGATACTTTCTGAGGAGAGTTCTTTTCTTCAAGTTTTGATAGGGTTTTCTTTTTTCCCCTCATGTGCTTTGAAGAACCACTATAAATAAGCCAAGTTTCTTCTCTAGGTGTTACAGACCCAAAGAGTGTAGAGATTAGTTCATACTCTTCTGCATATTCTTCTCTTTCTTTATTTCTTCGAGGTCCTTTCTCTTTTTATTCTTCATCCTCATCTTCAGCTAGATGTGCATGATGTCTTTTGTTGTTGTTGTTCCTCTTCCTATATTCTTGTCTCTTTAAAGGACAATTTCTGGCAATGTATCCTATATTGTCACAATGAAAACATTGAAAGTTGGATTAGTCCTTATTGGGGAGACTTTCTCTTGTTCTCTAGAACCTTCTAGGAGATTGAGACTCCCTGTTGTTTCCCTTCTTGAATTTGGGTTTACTTCTTCTTCTCTTGGTATGGGTGGCTAGGGCTTGATCATCCTCCGTCAATAGAGCTTCTCTATTTTCCATGCTAGTCTCCTCTTGAATACAATCTTCCCATACAACATCAAACTTCATTCTTTCCTTCCTGGAACACATCATCTGGATGAATGACTCCCAGGGTCTAGTGAGACCATTGAGAGCAGTCATAACCAATTCATCTTCATCAAGTTTGTCTCTAATGAATTCTATATGTTCCTTGCACTAGGATACCATTGTGAAGTAGTCCTGGATGGATTCTCCATGAATCATCTTGGTGCTATTTAAATAAGATCTTAGATTCATATTTCTATTGTTGTTTCTTCCGTCGTACATTCTTACTAGAGCATCATACATTTCTTTCGGAATCTTCTTGGATGACACTTGAGACATCAAGTGATGCTTGTTGGAATCAACAATAATTCTTTGTGCCATAATCAAATCCTTTATGTGCTTCTCATTATCTTTAGCCTCTTTAGGTTCTGCAACTTCATCCTTGATATATTTCTCAAGATCAATCTCCTTGAGAATGAGACCAATTCTATATTTCCATGCTCTGTAATTCTCTATGCCTTCTAACTTGTCCTCAAGCTTGGTGCTTGGGGCCATATTGATAGGAGATTACAAAAATTGAAAATCTAGAAAATGAGAAATTGATCTTATGAGGAGATGTGCTTGAATGAGTGTGATTTGTTTCTGGAGATCTCAAGTCTTCACCTTTCAAATCTGACTTGCGATATTCAACACTATAGCTTCTAGCATTTTTCTGGCTCACTGGATTTCTGCAGTTTTATGGTGTAGTGTCAAACTAGGGTTTGACTTTCTGGGAGATCTGCTCCTCCAAAAACTTCAATCCTAGGATCATAAGATGCGCTCTAGGAGGGTGCAACTTTCTATTTAATCAGTTCTTCAAAACTTAAAATTTTCCCGAAAGCCTAATTTCTTATTGGGGAGAGAAAGAGATTCCATATTATAAGCTAGATTATCACCATTCAATTTCAATTTCATAACAAAAGAATATAGACAGGATCACTAAAAGAAAAAGTATCTCAAGATCAACACAAATTTACCCTGGGAAAATCCTAATGGGAAAAACCCAACAAAAGCTTCCTCAATATAGATGATCAAAAGGTAAAAGATAAAACCCCACACTGATCCTTCTCCTCCTTGTAGATACAACTATCTCTCTCTCTCTCTCTCTTATGCGCTACACAAGTGAGTGTGTGTGTGTAGAAATGAGGAGAGCCTCACTTCTATTTATATTCTTTTGTTCACTTGACATTTCACTCCCACAAGTTGGCCCCACTAAAATTGACTAGGCTGACTCCTCTAGGAGGACATAAACATCTTAATATTATCTTAATTAGGGTGCTAATGACCCGACTTATAATGGAGGGAATTTCCTCATGACTCTTAGTAATTCTTCTGCTAGGAAAATTGGGGTATAATGAAATACAAATGATTCTGCCGATAGGAACATTGGGGATCGTAAGTAAATACACTTCAAAGTTACAATAATTTAACAATTATAACCAATATAATTAGGAAAAGGTTAAAAATTCACAATAAACCAAGAAACTTACCTCTAATTTTAACCTACCTACCTTAGATTTAGTATTATAACCAATATTATTAGGAAAAAGCTAAAAATTCAGATTAAACCAAGAAACTTACCTAATGTAGATACCTATGCTTTAGTATTATAAGCAATATTATCAAGCAAAAGTTATCAATTCAAAGTAAACCAAGAAACTTACCTACGATTTTGTAAGGGAAGGAGGTGATTTTGACTCTAGAGCCGCAAAATTCGTGGCTCGCCTCTTCAAGACCCTCCGGGTTCTCTCCAATGTTTTTTGATCCATGGAAGTGATGGAACTTAAATACCGAAATTATAAACCCTTAACGTGGTGAATATCCATCACAATCTTCTCAACGGGTATCAAAGGAGGCCTAATAAATTACCAAAAATTCCACTCAATTCACATGAATTGCCCCTCATAACCCACCAAAATCTCCTTCCCTCTGTCCAACAAAAATTATTAGGCACCAATGGTATGCTTGGACAAGTTATTTGGCACCAATGGGTTGATGGAGTAGCAGGTGAAATCATGAATTTGGCTATCTATTTTTGGGGGGCTTATGAGAAAAGCAGTGTTGCTTTTGCAAGTTTGTCAACTTCAAGCAAAGAAAAATTATATTTGTATTTAGAATTTGATTTTGCAGTAAAAATAAAAGTTGTAGAGAATTGTGTTAGCTTTCTATTGGTTATTTTCTAGATTTTTTTATTGGCATTTGATATGTGATTTTTGCAAGTGTTTGAGAGTATGTTATTAATTAATGAAATTATGATAAATAGTCATGTTTTTTACACCAGTTTAATCATTATTCAACTATTGTTCATTAAAAAAAAATATGGTATGATGATCTAGACACATTGTACTAAAGGTTGTCTATAAGTTTGTATCCAACAGTTGCACACAATAATTATTAGAATTTTTTGAAGTGGACCAATATGAAAAACTAGCATAAAACTGACATGTTTAGTTTGACACAACATCTTCTCTAATTTCCAATTCAAAAAAACAATTAAAAGTACCAATTTGAAGACAACACATCAATGTTGGGCACCATGATTTTTCCAAATTTGTTATTGTGTCTTTAAGAAGTTATTGAATTTTTATTTCAATGAATTCTATTAAATTTTGAAGCAATCCAGACACCTTCTAAGAAATATAATAAATAAAATTAGTGGATCACACCAAATTCAACAAAATTTGCATCTATAGAAAGTTGATTGTTTTATGCAACTAATGGTATTATTTGTGAAGATAAATTGTAAGTATTTGATATGATCCGATCTATCCAAAATTGGAAAAAGAGTGAGAAATGAAATGGAATTCCATTTCTAAAAATTTACAAGTTTTCGGTCGAACAAATATTTCATCTGAAAGTTACTTTTAACAGATACCGTTAATTTTAAAGTTAGAAACTTAGAAACTTAGTTCTTTCTAACTTTAAATTTAATGGTATCTATTAAAGGTAACTTTCAGCCAAACTATTTTTTCGACCGAAAGTTAGTTCTATGTTTTCGGCTAAAAACATAAATTAGTTTGGACGAAATATTACGGAATATGGATTAGGAAAAATTATTCCCACGAAATAGATCCTCAGATTCATGATTTCACCCTAGCCATTAATGAAATTGGAGGATGAAATATCGATGGGTTAAATAAAATAGGCCATGAATGTCGTCAAACACAAGTGGGTCGAGAGCCACATTTGCATATATATTTTTTGTTTTAGTTATCTTTTCATGTATGTGTTTTATTTTTATTATTTTATTATTATATAAATTATGTTAATTTGTTATATATTATTTTTTTTAATAATTATTATAGAACTTGTTTAGTTTTATAAAATAGGATTGATATACAATTTAATTAATTTTTGTTTTATATAAATATAATAATTTGTGTTTTATATAAATATAATGTGTGTTTTATTATTATATAATATTTGTTTTAATGGTATTTTTGTTATAGTAGTATATATAATAAATATGGATCGAGGACATTGGCCGTGAGGAGTTGTGTACATTGTGAATCAGGTGGGTGCTTAGGTTAGATGCAAAATTTACCTGGCCACTAATGCAGAAAGGAGGTTAAACTTGATAGTGATAAGGAGAGGTCATAATTGCATTATATGTATCATATTTTGTGAGGTTGAACGGCCTCCAAGAGGTTGAGGAATCGAAATATTTACCTGAAACTCCAAGATGGGTTCAGGCCTCTACCTTTACTTCATATGGATATGAAACTGGTTCTGGGTTAGCACCCCAGTTTAATTATAATTGAGTCTTTGATTGGTTAAAATATTGTTCAATTAATGGATCAACTGATACAATGTTTAAAGGAACTGATCTTGGTGAAGCTACATTGAATGGTGCTGCTAGTTCGATAGTTAGAGATCATAATACCTTATATATTGAAGTTAGAAAAGCACATCAGTATGGTACTTGGGACTCTTACATTGAAGGATCAACAACTAGTTATGATTCTTCTAGGTATTGATATGGTATTGGTTCTACCTAACTCATAATTGTAGGAACCTAATTTTCCCTTGGCACGCGCTTAATGGTTTTCTTCAATGGTACAGCATGGATAAGATGGTCAAGATAAAATTTATGCAATTGCTTTGTTGGATCTCTGAAGATTGAGGTGCAAGACACCATTACAGTCGAAAAAGGATTTTCCAACATATATATCATCTGTGATTTGTGATCCCAAAATATATATTATATATGGAAAGCAATATGAACATCTAAATTAGCACATCTTCTGCAATAATCCACAAAACCCTAACACTATCTCGACCACCTGGGAAAAACACTAGATTTTCCTAACCACACAAATTCCATTTTGGATTCAGAATTGTTAACCTACAAATGGTCAAAGATAGAAGGTAGACAATTTACAAAATTTACACCTCATTGTGAAAATTGCAATTTTCCATGACACAATTAAAAATGACTAACATAAATGACTCATTCATATTCTTCTAATTAGTCATTTTTTATGTCATGACAAAATTGGTCATTTATGTTAGTCATTTTTAACTCTGTCACTTATTATCTTGTAATATTTGTTAATTGGTGACTCAATTAGTCATTAATTTTAGTTGTTTATAGTTGGGTTAATCAAAATCGCTCATATTTAGTAGTAAATCACTTGAAAGACCCATGGTGACTAGAATTTTTAGTCATGTAGTCATTAATTCCTCATTTTTTACTAATGGTGGGAGAGGCTCTAGGAGGAAATAAATGCCCAAAGAAGGCCAAATATCACCACTAGCACTCATGGTCAAACAAGTTCCCTGATTTAAGGGATCGAGAGTGCTCCAAGGAATATTCTCATCAATGAGGGCATATGGCTTGCCGAGATGATCAAACTAGAGTGCCTCAACTGTCATAATGATCAAAGTGTAGCACCTCAACTATGAGTAAATGATCCATAATCATCATAATAGACCAAGATTGATTAGTATAACCTAAGTTGGACCATATGACATAAGTACAAGACAAATAAAAATGAATCCTAGGTGTATGACCATGGTACTAAGGTGGATTAATTCTCTAACACCCCCCCTTAAGACTAAATTAGAACAAATTATAGCAATATATTATTGAGGCCTTGCTAACTAAGGCTCAAGTCACCTCTTACAACAAAATTTTTACTTGTCCATGTAAAATGAGGAAAGAGGAAAAACTTCATGGGGAAAATACTCCCTCAAGAATGGAAATGACACAGAGATGATCAAAATGTATTCAATAGATCCTGAAAGAATAAATTCTTGGTGATTTACTTGGTGAATATGTTTTGGATGTCAAGATCATGGATCAGCGCATCAATGTGTTGTAGACAAAGAACATGTGAAGAGGCCCCTTGATGGTCATAATTTGTCGATGGAGGAGAATCATAAGAATTTATTTTTCTGCAAGAATATGCTAATTTGGAATCATAATCAATAATGGAAAAGATATCTCTACAAACTCTTTCCCAAATAACACCAAAATATTAAACAAAATATGCCTCATGTGTAGCTGCCATATCATGAATTAAACCATGAATCTTCTTACCAATTTGATGAAGCACCTTCATAAATATGTAATAAATCTCATCAGGATATGAAATATTAGAATAGATGTCATATACAACATAAAATATCATAGGTATAGTGTCTCCATGAGTGAATGGGTCCATAGTGGGAGAAGAGAGGGAAAGTAGATCACACTGACGGTTGAGCGAACCTGGATGGTCTAGCGATATGAAACTGGAACCATAGGTGGTGAGATCAAATATAGAAATATGGAACAATATTCCCATGAAGTCCAATTCGATGTATTTCCAACCAATTAATGGTATGCAATACATAAAAGCAACATACACAAGTGACATAGTATTGGAAACTAGGCAATTTTAAGATTTTCCAACTACTGAACTTGAGGGTTGATGGGGCTTTTGGGCATCAAATGGTTGGGAAAATGAGTCTATGACTATAATATCCTAAATATCAGCCTACAAATCACCTTCATAATTATAATAGGAAGGATCTAAACAGAGTGGGAAATACCTTTCAGAAGACATATCAGAAAATAGTGAAAAATGACTAGTTTTTGGAGGAAACTTTGTTGAATTGTTTGGGGTTTCTTCCAAGGAAGGGATCGAGGTTTCAGATTCCTGTATATCAGAATGTAAATCAGAAAAAAATACATCTAAAACATATATATGAGAAATGGGTTTCTGCCTTGTGTTGATGTATGTGTAACTTCGGAACGTATCATCCGTATTTCTTATGTATTGTAACCTGATGTTTATTCCGGGATGTGTCTATAATGTAATTGAGTCATGTCATATCCCGATGTTTATTCTAGGAAGTTTCTATAATATAAATAATTAATTTAAAGTCATTGTGGGTAACCCTCCTATTGGTCAAGGGTTAAAGTCCCCACAGTTATGGGGCCTTAGGGTTATTAGACTATCCCAGTGAAGTCGACCCTAGGTGAGTCATTATAGGTCGGGGAAATAGTCCCCACCATTTTGTTAAGGATAAACCTCCTTGTTGGTCGGAGGAGGAAAAGTCCCCACAAGTTGTGGGGCACTAGGGTTATTAGACACTCCTAGAGATGTCGGCTCTAGTAAGTAATAGTTAAGTGAGGGAGACATGTTGGAGTGGGTTTCAAGTGAACAAAAGAATATAAATAGAGAGTGAGCCTCTCTATTTATCACACACACACTCACTCATTGGGGCGCATGAGTGAGAGGAGAATTTGCTGGGGCAAGAGAGAGACTACTGCTATCGCGAGACCATCTTTATGTTTTTGGGTTTTACTTTTGGTGCTGATTCTATCTCTAAGGAAGTTGCGGGTTTTTCTCCTTTATGGTTTCCCTGAGGAAAATTATTTGTGTCTCTTGTCTCTTTTGTTTTATTGCTATGCATGTTATTTTCTCAGTTAAAGATCCTAAGATCATAATGCTAGCTTGTATGATAAAAATATAACATGGTATTAGAGCTAACCAGAGAAGAAGACATTGTGCAGCTATAGAAGTTAGGGATTCTTACTTTTTGGGTCTCTCTCCACAATCCATCAAAAAAAGTATGCTAGGATGACTCTCCATTGAAGGGCGCATTTTTCTATCGAAGCGAAATTCAATTTCGAGCATTTTCAGTTTTGGTGCAAGAAATTAGGGCTTCTTACAGAAAAGGAATTTTTGAGTGAGCCTAGAATAGGATTTCTCTCCTCATAAAAATCGAAGTATAGAGACCTTGATCAAGATTTTCAGTTGGGTGAAACTCCAGGAAAGTCAAACCCTAGTTTTACCCCGAGCTAGAAAAACCCTAAATACTGAAAATGCTAAGTTTTGGTACATTCACTATATCCCGATATTGGAAAAGGATCAGGAGCTAAAAATTGTAGATGCTGAAGATGAAATATTGATTTACACTGTATCCAAAATTTAGTCTCATATTCTCTATATTCTGGGAGATATGATCCCTCCAAGTTAGGGTTCCAGCCCTTTCCATAATTCATCTTTAAACATGACACCTGGGGATAATTGCTATATCTTGGGCTACAAAGGTCCAAATGAAATTCCTGAAGATGTTCCAAGAAGGATACAAACTTTAATTTCTTTGTTTTGATTTTTAGACTCAGAATATCTACCAATGATATGTGGAAGTCTATACAAATTTTCTATTCTGAATAGTCCTGTAACAGGTCACCTTGGGAAAATGATCATAAGTCCCAATTGGTGAAACCAATTCTAATGAAACCTATGTTGTTGCAACAGGGACATGCGAGGCTATATTAGTATGGTGTTTCAGACATATAGGAGTAGTAATTTAGGTGATACTGCAGAAACAGTAACAGGAATTTCTGTGGAAGAAATTGGAAAACTAGGGCTTCCTGTTCCGACAGCTTCTGTTTACTGTTTTTAGAAAAGGAGTACATTGGAAAGCTGAACTTGAAGAGATCTATATTTATATCCAATCATATCTGAAATATTCCAAGTTTTGAAAATTAGGGTTTCTCTGAAAAACCCTAGATCAACAAGCTCCGGAACTAGGACAGACACCTCAAATCAGTAAGATCTAATCTTTTGCTATTTGCATTTGAGGTTCTCATTTCAAAGTGATCTATCACATCAGCTTGATGATAAGCTTGGTGAAGTTGACAACTTCCAAGCATGGAAGTATTTGATCTCTCTGAAGAAAATGAATTGGACACCTACATGAGTAGAGAGGTTCTAGTTCCAGAGGGAGATGAGGCTAAAATCCTTGCACAAGAAGAGCTTGGTCAAGGCCAAGAAGATCATTATTGATTCAATCACAGATCAAATTGTACCACAAGTGTCTTCCTTAAATACACCAAATATGTTTGATTCATTGACCAATATATTTGAATGGAAGAACATAAATCGAAATATGACCTTAAGAAACCAGTTGAAGAATGTGAATATCTAGAATGCAGAGACCATACAGTCATACTTTACAAGGGTCTCTCAAATCAAAGAAAAACTTGAAGCAATAAAAGAAGAAGTGAAGAATGCAGAAGTGGTGATAGCCACCTTGAATGGTCTCACAAGATCATGGGATTTATTCATGCATGGAATGTGTGCCAGAAGGAAGTGATTACTTTTAGCAGACTCTGGGAAGAAGAAGAAGCTTGACTCATAATAAAAGAAGAGAAGATGGGAGCAACTGAAGATCAAGCTCTCACCATCCAAAGAAGATCCCTCAACCAATGAGGAATATGAAGATCTCAAATCTTGAAGAACCTCTTATCCATCTCAGCATTCGGATAAGAAACAATGCTATTATGAATAAAGAAGGCGATGAAGCTGAAGGCTCAAGAAGGATTCTACCCACGAAACAAATAAAGATAAGTATTCAATTGTCATTTCATGATATTGTTTTGTTATGCATTTGTTTATATTTAGTTAATGTATTATGCATGATAGAATGTTTGCATTAATGACAATATACTACTAATATGCATGCGATGGGTAAGTAGCTCACGGTGCTATACAACTCTCCATTGCTACTTATCTAGAATGAAACCTCTTTGCTGACATATTGGATTAGTGCACAATCTCAATGTTGTCCTGGTAGAGATGGAAGGCATCTAGAAAACTTTCCATGAGATATGGATGAATGTTGTATTGGGTAAAGTAGTTGCATGATTATATATTTATGCATAAGAATTTTCCATTATGAATATTCCTTATGAAATATCTCTAACCATGCAAATGAATTTGACTTGTAGGGAAGATCGCATACATAATCGCCTACAAGCAAAGAAGAATGAGACTTGTTCCGAAGAACAAGTAACGACAGTTCAAGATGAAAAATAATATGATGAATGCAGCAATATAATTGATGTAGAACCTTTCAAGAAGAAAGGGAAGACTGGTTCAAGAAGAATGATGTCTAGAATGTAGTATTGATACATGAAGGAAAGTTCATAGTTCCATCATGCAGTAGATGGAAATATCGTGGGATACAAGGCAAGATTTGTAGCACGAGGCTTCTCATGAAAATAAGGCGTAGACTTCTAAGAGACATTTGCAGTGGGAGTGAAGACACATGACAGGAAGAATCATGTGTGCAAGTGAAAGAATCCATTGTACGAGTTCATAAGACACCCATGGGATAACACATACATGATGATCTTGATGAAGATATGAACCTATGCTACAAGGTTGATAGAGGATGACAAGCTCACAGATAGGTGCGAGAAGAACTTTTGAAAAATTTCAAGATAGAGGATCTTGGTATCTAGTGATCCTAGATGGATACATAAAATATTAGTAGCAGAGGAAGCTACTTGTCACTCCAGTATAGAATGTTTCAGTGCATAGAGTATGAAAGACAAAGGGAGTATGATACCTCAGAGGGAATGACTGCAGAAGATCCTGAGGTTCGACATTGTACGATAGGATGGATAAATTACTAATGACTCTAGGCTTTACTAAGAGTAAAGTGGATTCCAACCTTTGCTTCAAGGTTGAAGGTGGAAGACCAGTGATGTTCCTGTTATGTGTCGATGCACTACGTTCTAGGCATGTAGGTGTGGACAAGGGAAGTATGCAATAGAGATCTTGAATAGGTTCAGGATGATGGACTGCATGACCACACCTATGGCATCGAACCTAAAGCTATTGATTGTTGCTTCATCAGATTCAGTTGATGCCACGATGTATTGTTAGATGATTTTTTCTGTGATGTACCTAACAGATACAATACCAGATACTTGCTTTGTTGTGAACACATTGAGACATGTTCACTTGATGGTTGCAAAGGGTACAGTTGAGTTTGGGCTCAAGTATGATACGAATCAAAAGATTAACCTAGAAGGTTATGTTGATTCATATTGGGTAGTGGCATCGATAGGAAGAATACTTCAGATTGTTGCTTCAGTATGGGATCAGGTGTGATCTCTTGGTTTAGCAGGAAGCAATCCTATGTGGCACTAAGTATAGATGAAGTAGAGTATGTCGCAGCTTGTTCAGCTAGTTGTAAGGTAGGATGGATGAGGAAGATACTATCTAATTTATTGGATCTCCAGTTAGATGCTACTTGTATACATTGTGACAACCAGAGTTGTGTGAAGATTGTCAGAGACAAGTTGGAGCGTACCGAGATCAAGTATCACTATATCAGGGATATGGTGCAAAGGGGAGTAGTGAAGCTCCAATATGTTGCGATAGATGAACAGATAGATGATGTGTTGACAAATACATTGGCTAGGGTGAATTTCGAGTACTTTAGGGAGAATATTGGTGTTCTATAGATCGAGGTTTTCTCCAAGGGAAAATGATGAGACCCATAGCCATTTTTATATGGTGAGAGGATTGGTTTCTTCCGTGGTCATATGTAAGGGCTAAGCCATCCTGTCATGGGGAGAGGATTGGTTCCTTCCATGTCAGATATGAGTGTTGAGCCATTCTGATGTGACTATAGGATTGGTTCCTACATGATCAGAAGTAAGTGCTGAATGCCATTCTTGGAATGGAGGCACCTGGTCACTTACCAGGAATACTCAGTCTGGGACTGAGAGCCATTCTGACGAGTAGGTTAGATGTAAGGGCTGAGCCATTATATCATGGTTAAAGGATTAGGTTCCTCCATGTCAAATGTAAGTGAAAGAGCCTTTTTGGCATTGCTTGTCAAATGTAAGTACAGATCCTTTTGGCATGGAGGATTGGTTCCTCTCATGGCCAAGTGTAAGTGCTGGGCCATTTCGATCATTGGTTGAATGGATATGAGTGTTGGGCCTTTCTGATAGGGTTGTGGGCTATGTTACCACATGGTCAGATGTGAGTGTTGGGCATTGCCTTTCTGATATGATTATAGGATTGGTTCCTACATGATTAGATGTAAGTGTTGGGCAGGCCATTCTAACTTAAGTGTTAGATATAAGCACTGAAGAATACCTACATGGTGGCTAGGCCTACATCTAGCATGAAAAAGGGTTGGCTCTATAGAACTTCCTATGACGAGAAGAATCAAGAGATAACACCCGTGATGATGATCCAACAGATATGTTCCAAAACCAGAGATGATCCATATCGAGTGATGATCCATATCTAGTGATGATGATCCAAATCGAGTGATGATCCAGATCCAGTGATGATGATCCAGATCCAGTGATGATCTAGATCCAGTGATGGTGATCTAGATCTAGTGATGATCCAGATCCGATGATGAAGATTACTTGAAGATGAATATGACTTGAAGATGGAAATGACTTGAAGGTGAAGATGACGAGGACTCGATGATGATCCAGATGATATAGAGAAGAAGACTTGTACTGATAAATTGTGTCAAGAGAATACCTTCCTAGTTAAGAGGGAGTGTTGAAGTATTTGTAACTTCGGAATGTATTCATCTGTATTTCTTACGTATTGTAACCCGATGTTTATTCTGGGATGTGTCTATAATGTAATTGAGTCATGTCATACCCCGATGTTTATTCCGGGAAGTTTCTATAATATAAATAATTCATGTCAAATCATTGTGGGTAACCATCCTATTGGTCAAGGGTTAAAGTCTCCATAGTTATGGGACCCTGGGGTGTTACGGAGAGAAATTACTATGGCTTGGGGTACCACAACAGACAGATTGACTCCAAAAATCAATCCTTTCCAATATGCAATAGAAATTAAATATCTAACACTAAAGGATCAAACCTCGTACCTTATTCTGGACGGTTGAAGTAGATCCCCGTTGAGCTTTCCAACTTCAGCTTGAATTGATAGATTACTTCCTCAAAAACAAGTAAGCAATACAAGCATACTATATATATTGGTGTTAGATCTATTCTATCATATATAACCAACAATGTATAAGCATTTGAAAACATCCATGGATAAAATATTCACTCAAACACACATTATTGGATAGGAAAAGATATTTCTATTAATATAAAAATAGAGATTACAATGGATACAACCTCTGTCGGGACGTCTGTGAATCGGAGAAACTGAGTCCCCCACTTGGGCCTCCACCACCTCAATCCTCCATCTCTCGAGAGAAAGCTCACAAGCAAAAGGCAAGCTTGGGAAGAACACAAAAGTGCTCCAAGGGACAAAGGGATGCAGACTCAAGCATAAGTTCCGACAACAATGGACTATAGTTTCTTTGCTCTCAATTCTCTCATATGCCTTCAATGTACCATAGAGTTCCTTATATAGCTTTTCAAAGGGGTAACGAAATGTCGAATCCGAGCGATCTCAAGGCATAGGGAACGCCATGAGTCAAGTGAGTCGAATCCATGTCAAGGAAAACTCCAAAAGTATTTGGATTATGCACGCATCCTGATGTACGTGGTTTTAGGGGTCAAACCCACGTATACACGCGATTAAGGGTTTAAAAGTCACGTATATCATTTTTCACATGTTTTTAGGGATGGTCAAGGAAACATCAAAGGACAAAAAATGGTCCAAGGGGTATAAGGAGTCTGCAGAGGGACAGGAGAAAGGCCAAACAAGTGTGATTCACCTGGAGTGGTGAGATCAGCTATAACAAATGCCCCCTAATGTGTGAGGTCATAGGGGTCATACGATGTCCGAAATACATTATAAGTCCATCCCAAAAGTGGAGTGATGAAGAGTCCCAAATGGAAGACCAGCCACCCAATCAGCAGAGTACAATGATACAACTCTGCACATACTGAAAATACATATAGTAGTCCCGGATACATAAGAGTACAATGGCCATGAATAGGCATGATACAAAATATCACATAAGTGCTCATCGACATGTACATAATACATAGATCAGAATCTCCATGATGAAGATATACAAAGGACCATGATCTCCATAATGGCTGAAGATTAACAATAGATCAAGATCTCCATAATCGCTGGAAATGTCTGACATATACTGGAATCAAGTCACGAGAGCTGAAATCTCATGAACATTGGCACGATCAAGGAGGTAGCATATAAGAGATGCCACCAATCTGGAAGGTCTTCTACACAAACCGCTATGAGTACATGTCCTACTATGTTGATAGAGGCGTTGAGGTCGAACATAGTAGTCCATCGTTTGATTATCGGTCATTGATCTATACCATTAACAGACGCTAGATCACCCACCGATAATGAAAATGGGAATCAAGGTACTAGAGTGCAAACTAACACGTGTGAATAAATGTGTTGAGTTCGAACACTTGAGAGGATCCATCGATCAGGGGACATTGATGTATTCACAAAGACTGTCGATGGAGAGAGATCCTACCATTGATGACTGCAAGTCTCAAGGCACTCAAAATGACTCTAGATTCCAATCCCATAATAAATGATCTAAAGTTGATGGAATGAAATCCACTGGAAGGAGGGCATTAAGGCGTCCCCCATCATCCAACACGAGGTACTCAGCAAAGCTGTATAATTTGGAAGGACTCGATCATAAGGTGCATGAACCAGTAACTGTATTGGGAATGGCTGACATGCAAATTCAAGATAACTGAGGAATGGCCGACTCAGGCTTCAACTTCCTTTAAAGAAGAGCATAACGGAAAATGGTGACTGAACAAAGGCAACATAGACACGATATACAAACTGGGACATCTCTGCGACACAGGAGGCATCGACAGAGGCTCTATAGGGACTGGAAGCTTAACCAGTCGGTGGAGATAAACTCAGATAAACGAGTACATCTCCTGGATTCAAACTATAAACCCAACCAATGGATGTGATATACAATGCTCTGTTCGAAGGCGAAACAACTCGACAGCTGCCAAAGATAACATCTTTCCTTGTCTCGCTTTCTAGTTTTTGATTTTTTTGGACATTTTCAAATATTTAAAAATCTTGAAAAAGAATAAAATTGCTTTATAGTTACAAACTAGGAGGAGATGAGTGTCATAAGGGCAAACAAACTAGTTCCAAGCAATGGAACATACCTATGCTCAATGCAAGGATACATGTGTAGGATATCGACACTCGAGGGAGAATCCCCTCCCGGTAAAAAGGGAATCAAGCTGCAAAGGATATATAAAATGGCTTTACATGGCTAGACATGAGACAAGCTCGGGCTATATGGCTGAAGTGCAATGTCAAGGAAGCTGGCATAAAGCTCAATAAGGCAGGCAAAGCTCATGATAATGCAATTACAACTTGACATAAGGGATTCCTAAGGGAAATAGGCCAGCAAAAGATCAAGAGGAGTATGAGGCTCTTGCGAAATGTCATGGTAGTACTATACAATGGACTCCCACACCCTAAAGGATAGAACGTCAGCATGGGCACCAAATGCAAATAAGGTGCTAACTAGGGTACCCATGTAAGGTCAAGCTCTACCACTCATACCATGCCACTTCTAAAATAGCAAGAAGGTTCCGTGACATAGTAGAGTGGGTTTGTACCTAAGGCTATGATGAAACGGTCATAAGGTCATGCAAAATGCAAATGGTGATGAAACCTAACCTATATGCCAGTTTAGACATGATACCTAAGATCGATATGAATGGGTCAATCCAACGGCTGAAACGACACTGAAAAAGGTCCCCTCATCATGAATTAGGTAAAAAACAGTCCAAAATGATTAGAAATTGTCGAAACTATAGGAAAGTGGGTAAAAATTTTCAAAATTTTGAAAATTTTCTATAAATAGTAAACAATTCAAAAGATTATAAAACATTTGAAATTTTTACCCAATTGAGCTCAGATTTTCAACAACAAATTCTAGGAGATCCAGCCGTCGGAATCCACTACTGTTTCTTCCAGGTACTTACCCATCCTCTTCTCTTCCATTTTTATGAAATTTTTATCAAATTCCATGGTCATTTGAGTTTTTTAGGCCAAACTAAAAAGGGCGCTACGTCCCATGTGGAAATCGAGGGTTTTTCCGCATATAGGGCTGGATATACGCAGAAAATTCCCCCACAGTGGCATATGAGGCCGCGCTTAAGGTTTTTCAAGCAATCTAATGGACAAACTTGCAATTTTTTGTGCAGGATGGTCCTAGAGTGGAGAGAGCGTGAAAATGGTGAGGTAGAGGAGGCAGTAAGGGCCGATCTAATGGCTCAACAAGCTCTACATGCATGTGGACTCTATAAGTTTTGGTGTCTTAGTGGTTTGAGGGCCAAACCAAGACTATTGTAGATGCTGGTGGATCACTGGGATCCAAACTCTGAGTCCTTCCAGATAGATGGGATGTCCCTCACTATAGAGGTGGAGGACATATACTTCATTACTGGGCTCTCCCAATGGGGGGAAGTAGTGAACCTTCATTCTCTTGGTGGGCTAGGAGGTGGACTGACTATCAATGAGTACATT
Organism: Pseudotsuga menziesii; assembly: GCA_001517045.1. NCBI lineage: Eukaryota > Viridiplantae > Streptophyta > Pinopsida > Pinales > Pinaceae > Pseudotsuga > Pseudotsuga menziesii. The sequence continues at coordinate 75,420 of LPNX010978382.1, read as the reverse complement.
ATGGCGTACTGCTATCCAGACATAGATAAGGTGGGGAGTTAGGTCCCTACCAACGCTATACAAGTGTTGGGCCTAAAGGCCATACTATTGACATTAGGTAGGATAGAAGGCTTGGAATCACTCCATGAGGCCTCGCAGCCCTTGATGTTCTATGTAGTGGAGTGCATGAGACCCACGATTTATGACTAGAGCACTACACTACTGAGCAACATGAAACATCAGCTCAGTGAGTGTAAGGCAGGAAGAGTGTAGAACTTCGGGTTCATCAGTATATTGAGCACGTTTTTCTTCGAGCATGTTCTAGGATTGAGCCCCAGAGTTGACGTTCCTCTTCACGGGGTTCAATATCTGGCCCAACGGCATTGGGCAGATGTGATGCGCAGACTGGGGGGAGGTATGGTGGCCAACCCCTATCCAGCTGATTTCTTTCCATGGTGGTGACGACAGATAGTTGCCATCGATGACTACCCCTATGTGGGGATAGATTTCTAGGGGGACCCGAACATGCCGCTAGCACTAGGATCGGCATATGGTGAAACAAATCTCGACCCTCCTTTTAAATTTTTGATTTTTTTTTATTTTTTTGTGTTTTCTGATTATATGGAATCAAAAGACATATTTTTTGCATGACAATACATAGTGACATCTACCATTTGTATGCAGATGTGGGACCATGGCAGCCGAAAGGCTTCCCTCGTCATAGAGGGAGAGGAAGAGGAGATGATATCACAGGTGTGGATGCCGAGCGGAAGCTCCAGAGCATTCATACCAATTTTGTGAGGTTGACACACAAGGTTCCCATGGTGCAAGTCGAGTACTTTCCTCAGGCTATGCAGCACCAAGTGGTGGGAGTACCACGAGCATGGTAGCAATTATTCCGACGGCTAGCTAGAGCCATAGTGACCTTCCATGATCACAAACTCCCTCCTCCTCCACAGGATTAGATACCTGAGAGTTTATACATTTTGTACTACCGTGTATTATATCTTGGTGGCTCGAGAGCCCCAATTTTGTACCATGACACTATGTATTACCACATTTTGGATGTTTATATAAAATTTTTTATGGTGATCGGTTTATTTATTTACATGTGTAGAAATTTGTGTTTGTGATGAATTTATTGTCTATGAAACAAATGCCAATCTAACATGTAGTTAGCATATGAGTCAGCAACTTGATTATTAATTCTTGGAATGTGTATGTATGTTATATTGTCAAATTGTCATTCTAATAATCTCACACGTAAGAATCTTCTTAATAACGTTGAATCTCTAACATGGTACAAATGATTAATCTGTGACACTACTAACTCCAAATCAAGACGTACCTCAAGAGAGAGAGCGCCATGAGAAATGGCATCTCGTAGAAGCTCAATAACGACACTATATTCAGCAACATTGTTTGAAGATGGCCACAAACACACGCCTCCTAAAGACAGTACCTGACCCATAGGAGTATAAATCACCCAATCAGCAGAGGCTGAGTGTTGAGTGTGACGGCTTGCACCATCCGCGAATCCTATGTAGGTGGAAGATTCCATTGACATCTACCAAAAGAAACAGAAACTAATCACAAACCTGATCACTATAAGAAAAAGACCTAACTATGCAAACTCTGTACAATAATATACAATAACCAGCCTTGGCTAAAAATCACGCATAGTACCTCTTGAGATAGAGCCCATTTCTAGGCTCCACCAAGGCCATTCCCTCATAATAAACTAACTCATAAGCACCCTTCTCTAACACATGTTTGATGACGTAAGGACCATGCCACATGGGCTTAAACTTTCCTACCCCCAAGGGTTATTTCGGTTGATCGCACAAAAGGACCAAGTATCCCTCACTAAACCTCCTTGGATGGACAGATTTATCGTGCTGGACCTTTATGTGACATTTATTTACTTCTAGAGCCACCAAGGCATCTCGATGCTGCTCATCAAGTTGCTCAAGGTGGACCAAACACTCCTCCAATGGTGAAGTGTCTAGTAAGAGTTCTACAGCTAGCTTCAAAGAAGGAATCTTGCATTCAACTAGCAATATTGACTCCACTCCATGTACAAGTTGATATGGAGAACAACCCGTGGCAGTCTTAACAGCGGTTCTATATGCCCACAAAGAAGGATATAACATGATGTGCCAATTATTATTGCTCTATGCGATGGCTCGTTGGAGAATGGATTTGAGTGATTTATTCACTACTTATACCTGTCCATTCACTTGAGGGTAGTAAGAGGAGGAATGCTCTTGCTTGTACCCTAACTTTGATGCCAACTCTTCCATCATATGATTCTGAAAGTGCGAGCCATGGTCAATGACAAGCTCTTTCAAAATTCTAAACCGAGTAATAATATGGTTGAACATGAAGTGTGTGGATGTCTCACCATCGGATTTCACTGTAGGCATAGCCTTAGCCCATTTTGTGAAGTAATCAACAACCACTATGATATGATGATTCCCCCCAGCTAAAGCTGGGTTACAATCCATAAAATCAAGCCCCCACTTGGTGAAGGGACTGGTGGTGATAATGGGATGTAATGAGGTAGGTTTCAATTGCATATTACGTGCAAACACCTGGCAAGGGTGGCACCTCTTGACCGCATCTACACAATCCTTAAACATTGACGGCCAGATATAACCGACTCTTAAGATATTTTGGGTCATAGAAAGCCCAGATAAATGACCACCACATGCCCCTCTGTGGCAATCATTCAGCACTACCTCAGCCTCCTCATGAGTTAAACAACATCGTAAAATGGAATCTACCCCACGGCGGTATAAAGTGTTATCCACTATGAGGTAATTCTTAGAGACGTGATGTAATCGTCATCATTCATCCCATGAGAGGTGAGTAGGGACCTTCAATGTTTGTAAATATATAATGATATCCCCATAGCATGGGTCTAAACTTGATATTAAGAAGATATGTTTGTCGATAAACGTATCTTCACAAACCAACTCCTCGTCCTCGCTTGGGAAATCCGATATAAGCTCTGCAAAAATTAAAGACTTCTTCGATTTTGCTAAAACAAATTTGAGATCAAATTCTTGCAGGATGACAATCCATTTATTATATTTTCCCCCGATCATCGTTCGAGTGAGGATGAATTGAAACAGATTGACATGGGCTACAACCAAGGTCTGGCGAAAGAGAATATAATGTCTCAACCGTTGAACCGCATGTATGGTACCTAAAGCAAGCTTCTCGACATGAGAATAATGAATCTCTACATCAATAAGGTTCCAGATCAGATAGTATATGACATGCTCTTGGAGCTCCTCATCCTCTTGAACCAAAACCATACCAATCATCTCCATGGACACGGCCACATAAAGTAGAAAATCACGGCTATAGTCTGGGGCACTAATCACCGGGGCCGATGCTAGGGCTTGTTTGAGCACATCAAAGGACTCCTGGGCTCGCTCATCCCAACAAAAGGTGGTTTCCTTCTTCAATAGACGCATGAAGCCTCTAGTCAAATTGGGAAAATTGACCACAAATATCTATAAGAAGTTTGCCATGCCTTGCAAACATTGAAGATGACGAATATTCTTCAGGGGAGACAACTGAAGTATTTCCTCAACCTTCAAAGGGTCGAATCTTATACCCTCTTTAGAAATGATGAATCCTAACAAGCGACCTAACTTCAAACAAAAGATGCACTTATGAGGATTCAACCTAACCAAATATTGGTGGCATCTTTCGAATACCAATCTCAAGTGATAGGAATGACGCATTCTCATACGAGAATGAGCAGCAAGGTCATCCAAAAATACTGTGATAATTGACTTGAGATCATGGAATATCAAGCTCATTGCCCACTGAAAAGTAGCTTCAGCATTTTTAAGGCCAAAAGGAATTTTCCGATATGTAAACGTTCCTCAAGGACAAATAAATGCAGTCTTATGTTGGTCCTCAGGTTTAATTTGTATCTGATTATACCCGGAAAAGCCGTCCATAAAGGAAAAGACCTCGCTACCCGCACACTCATCCAAAATCTGATAAATAAATGGTGTGGGTAAATTGTCCTTAGGACGGGCACGATTCAAATCATGGAAATTAGTACATATGTGGATTGCTCCCTGCTTATTATCCACTGGAACGGGGTTTGAAACCCATTCCGTTAAGGGAATGGGATAGATAAAACCGGCTTTCAACAGTTTCTCTATCTCTACCTTAATCGCGGGTGCTTTCCTAGGATTCATCACACGCAAGCATTGTCGAACAGGCTTAGCATTGGGATAAGTCTTAATCTCATGTTCGATAATACGAGGGTCGATACCTGCCATTTCGTCGTAAGACCAAGCAAAGATATCATGGAATTATTTAAATAGCTCAATGTATTCTTGAATCTCATCATGGGAACATTTTTCCCCAATATAGACATTCTCTATCCTGCCAGGGTCACGAGAGATATTGATAGGAATCATTGAAGATATGTTTGCCATGTTTCCATCAACCATCGCACCAAGAGAGCTTAATGGAACCATAGGACTACCAACTCTCTCACTAAGAATCGCCCTAAATTCCTCATGCTCCAAGAAGTCAAGCTCGGGAAGAAAGTAAGATCTATGATGGAGTTCCTCCCATGGTGGCTCAACTCCCGACATAGCCTCAATAATTGCTTCGTTTGAAGGGAAAACTGTATCAAGGTAGTCGCGCACGTGAGAAGACTGTACTGCCCATGCCGGTAGCACATAAGGGTCCTCCTCCTCCGTCCGTGAAGAGGAAGGACTGGGCTCTACAAAACACTCAAGATTAGCTTGATAAGCTATCATAGTTGCAGGAAACGGCATGTCCATCACGATGGGCTCACTCAGTGTACTCGGTGTAGGAAGAATCCAAGGATCTTCCATATGACTCGTGTGAAAAGACATCGAACTCATAGATGTTGAATCCTCACTGGAACTAGACCCTATCATAAGGATTGGTGCAGGACAACTAAAGCTTCCCATGAGGGATGGATACATGCCTACACCCACACTCCCAGTTTCCGGCTGAGAGTGTTCAACAATCGGGATCAAAGCTCTTGAAGATGTTGTAACATACGGATTCTTGAATGTCATTTGGTCAATTGTGACTATCTTCCCGTTAAATGGAAATCATACAACGTGAAATAGGGAAGAAGCAATGGCTTACATACTGTACATCCAGTTCCTACCTAGAAAGATATTGTAGTCAAGGGGTGCATCAACCACCTCGACCTCTATCGCAATGGTCTTCCCTCCCAAATGGACTTTAATGGAAGGAAGGATGTCGTGTGGCCTAAATGATCTCCCATCGAATGCAGTTAACATGGTCACTGATTTAGATAGCTCAGGGGAACCTAAACCCTTCCAACACGATAAGGACATCACAGAAGCGTCAATGCCTTCATCAATCACAATGCGCTTGACGGTCATATTAATACATTCTACGTGAATCAAAAGAGACACATAGTAAGGCAAGTGAGGCTGAAGTCCTACGGTTTCAAATTTAATCACGAAGGAAGAATCATCATCATTTACACCAAGGGAAGAAATCAAAACCTTCCTTTGTGAAGGACAACTCTGAAGCACTTCCAATGCAGACATCGTATAAGGAGTGTGGCCCAAATCCTTGACAACTGAATAGTTCTTGGTGGCTCGGAAATTAGGATTGTGCCTCGAACGCTTAAGGACTCCCTTAGGAATGCGAGATGCAGCTTTAGGTTTATCGATAGGTTTCTCAATACGCAAGGGAGACCCTGGTGGATCAGGTTCCTTGCCTGGGCTGGGTTGTGACGAACCATAGTCCTTCGCATGGGTCACAACTTTCATAGCACGAACCATGTTAATGTAACCACGACCACTACCCTACGGTGGATCTTGATCACCACCACACTGATCATGGGTCCTCGAGTTCATATTTTTATTGTGAGGCAAAGGGTTAGTTAGCACAGCTGGGCCCTGTGCCAAGAATCTCGAGGCTTCATCGATACGAGGGTACAAGTGAGGTGATCGTCCTTACACAACTTGCAAGGGAATTTAACCTTACGTTTAACTTGCTTGTCCCCCCCAACATTACGGGCATTCTTGTGATTATTATTAGCATTCTCATTCTTATTCCCACCCTTACTATTATTCTTACCCTTCTTTCTATTCCATCTAGGCTGTTGGTTACCCTTCTGGTCCGACGATTGCACCGAAAGTACACTCACCGTTTGGGCGGGTGGAGATGAAGCCATGGCTTGTCCCAAAGCAGATTGGTTGATTGACAATTGACTAACTTGTTTTGCAACCGAATCCGTAGGTTTAGCACTTGCACAACCAACAATGCCATCGACATGTGGTCCAGGTTTAACTTTGGGGTCGAAACTAGAACGCGGAGTGTTGGGAATAATCTCATATAACAAACCAGACTGAGCATAAATCAAGTCCAGTTCCTGTGCCCTAAAAATCGCTTATTCCTCATTCTACACTCTGGATGTAGAAACATCCTTCGCTATATATGGCAATAATGACATAAGGAACCATTCGAGGAGGAATTTCGGCGGTATAAAGGCTTTAAATAACCTCTTCTGTTTACGCCACTCTTGGATACGATCTGAGATATGTGTGGCTTTGTCCTGCTGAAATGTTGACAAGAGTTCAGTACCAACGTCATAACACACTGGTAGCTGGAAGTAGTTTAGAAAAGTCATCGCTAGGTCATCGAACAAAGAGAATGCCCCCCTAGGTAGCTCTATATACCATTTTGCAGCAGGCCCTATAAGGGTGCGTTGAAATATCCTTAAATGGATGGAATCCTGGTGTAGGGAACTCAAAGAGCACCATAGGTGAAAGGTCGTAACATGTTCGCTCGGATCCTCTCCTAGTTAGCCCTCGAACTTAGGTATGTCCGAGGGAAGCTTAGTAGGGACAGCCGGCCAAGATGAGTCATGAGCTATAGGATCGTTCATCAATCTCAACAAGTCAGGAAGATTCAACGTCACAAGGAAAGGGAGCCTAGGATGATGAGGTCGATCGACCGCTACCTGATAATTCTGATTCATATAGGTATGATTACCACCATGGCCTTGGCCATAGTGCCCTCCTCCCATATGACCCATATAGGGTGGCATGGAAGCGCCATAGTGTGGTGGACCTTGACTATTAGGAGCTACAAAGCCGTAATTTGGAGAGTAAGTAGGTTGTTGATACCCGCCCCCATAAGGTGAAGAACCCTATCCATACTGAATCCCATAATACGTTCCATAAGTCATCGCATGAGATGTCCCATGAGACATTCTGTAAGTAGGAACATACGCTCCAAAAGTAGGAATATACATTCCGGAAGTAGGAATATGACCTCTATAAGTATGAGCATGACCTCTCGAAACAATGGGCGGTACATGAAGTTGAGACACAACCGGTCTAGTAACCACAGTATGGACATAACTCGTAGCAACGTTCCGGCCCGAAGGACCATGTGAATGAGGTGGAGGGTGAACATTCAAAGAAATAGGGATAGAGGACAAAGGGATCTATCTAATTAAGTACATACTATTCCCTATAGTCACTTGTCTCAGATCTGGTATCCTAATAGGATCACTAACCCTAGACCTATGAGGAATATGTGATGTAACTTCCACCACAAGGATGGAAGGTGCAATGTGACTAGTGCTCCCAAACCTCTCCGCATGGTAAGGAATGAGAGTGCCCCCAGGCATAGTGTTAGGCTCGAACTCGGATTCGACATGAAATGCCAAATTATATGTAGGAAAACCAGACATACCATAACTACCATAACTAGTACTTGTGGGTTTAAAATGAGTCTCGTCATCCACTAGCATTCCATACCGGCGATTTGTCAACAGGGAATCAACCCTAGAGTGAGTAGGTCTATCATGAAAGGTTCCTATCTCAGAAATCACAGGACCAAACTCAGTCAATACGGGTGAAGGATCATAGGTAGGAGTAAACTCCCCATCTTCCACTTGAATGGGAGAAAGTGGTTCAGGAATACCTTCTATTTGGTCTCCCATGGTGTGTGAATAAATGTGCGAAGTAGTCCGCCTGGACTGCCTATTTCTCATTCCCAAATGAGGAGGAGATCTAGAAGGTGGAAGTCCTGCTAAATGACGAGAACGGCAGGGAGCCACACCCGAATCCACAATGACTCAAAAAATATAAAAGACTCTCTATGTACACAAACCCTAGGCAAGCTATCATGCACAGAGAAATCACCAATAAAATCTAAACCCAAATGCAAGAAATCAAGGGTAGGATAAGTGAGCTCCCGAATGAAGCAGGTATGTCTCACCTACGAGAGGCTTGAGACTCCCATACACAACAAGCATAGGTATGTAACCAATTATTGTGGCCCTCAGCTTCAACGCGTAAAACGACTGTGCTATCGAACCCCAACCTGGCCGAGACATTTGCAGAATAGCCCCTGCAAAGTACCCCCTCAATATCCTAGGTAAGGCCACTAAGGTCACCTCAATATAATCAATGCTCAGGCGGACAATCACAGGCGGGATTGACCGTATGGGCAGGGTAGCAAAGCCTGAAACTCTCGAAAGAACCCCCAGATACGAATACAATCCTGGAAATATCTCTAGTGCTACTCAATTATGACTAGGGGTCATCCCAATCAATAACCACTCACACTGCCTCATGCTTAACTCCCTTTTGAGAGGAGGATCCTAAGAAACACTGGTTATACCAAGGATTTCACACACTCACCTGGACAGACACATACATGTTGTTGTTTAGTGGTCTTTGAGAATTTACTTACAATGAACTATTCCAAGACCCTAAAACCTAATTTTGTTGGTGCATCCTATAAAAGAAAAGAGTGTAGTTCATTTTAATTAAGCATTCATTTTAATTGGCTTTATTACTCAAAAGAGGGATATGGCCGTGCAACTAATGGTGTTATGACACAACATGAAGTAAAATGCACACCTAACAATCAATGCAAATTCATTGTGTCCATGAAAACAGGGTATGCTACTACGTGAAATGCACAATTTTCTTCAAATGATGAATGCAAGTTTTCCTATATGAAATCCTGACTAATACTCCAAAGCAAATGTAGTGCAATTACTATGCAAAATGCAAAATGCAATGCATGATGATAAGCAAATATTTTTGGATTTTTTGAAATAAAATGAGATACAAAAAGCAAAAGAATGATTCTACAACCCCCAGACTCTGCAAGCACACTCAAGCAGCACTCAAGAAAAGCACTAAGGTAAAAGAAGTCTAATGCACTAATCCCAAACAAAAAATCAAAAATGCCATGACAAGAACCTTCTTAAAAACAATTACCCTAAAAAAATCCGTCTCTGGTTAGAAACAGAGGTCTATACAGACTCTGGAAGTATCAAAGGAGACTCAGCAATCATCAAAACTCACCCAGCAACCATTTAACTTCCACTAAAAGGAAAAACTAAGGGCATACGCAACTATTCGCAGTAAACCTGCGTGTATACACGGAAATCACAGATAAACCCCTCGTGTATACGTGACTGTGAGTTAAAAACTCACGTACAGGAAGAAAGGTGCATAAAAATCAAGGCAAACAGACAAGCTGAGACAAACTTCACATCAAACATACACTACCAGGAAAACATGACCCCAGACCCGACATAGAAACAAGAGAGAAAGAGCAATTCAAAGTCATTGAATGCCGATTGGAAACCCCCAAAGGACAACTACTAGGAACTCCCCAGTGGAGTCGCCAATTCATTTATGGAGAGAAATTACTATGGCTTTGGGTACCACAATAGACAGCTTGACTCCAGAAATCAATCCTTTCCAATATGCAATAGAAATTAAATATCTAACACTAAAGGATCAAACCTCGTACCTTATTCCAAACGGTTGAAGTAGATCCCCGTTGAGCTTTCCAACTTTAGTCTGAATTGATAGATTACTTCCTCAACAATAATTAAACAATACAAGCATACTATATATATTGGTGTTAGATCTATTCTAGCATATATAATCAACAATGTATAAGCATTTGAAAACATCCATGGATAAAATATTCATTCAAACACACATTATTGGACAGGAAAAGATATTTCTATTAATATAAAAACAAAGATTACAATGGATACAACCTCTGTCTGCACGTCTGCGAATCGAAGAAACTAAATCCCCCACTTGGGCCTCCACCACCTCAATCCTCCATCTCTCAATAGCAAGCTCACAAGCAAAAGGCAAGCTTGGGAAGAACACAAAAGTGCTCCAAGGGACAAAGGGATGCAGACTCAAGCATAAGTTCTGGCAACAATGGACTATAGTTTCTTTTCTCTCATTTCTCTCATATGCCTTCAATGTACCATAGAGTTCCTTATATAGCTTTTCAAAGGGGTAATGAAAGGTCAAATCCAAGGAATCTCAAGGCATAGGGAAGGCTAGGAGTCAAGTGAGTCAAATCCATGTCAAGGAAAACTCCAAAAGTATTTGGATTATGCACACATCCTGATGTACACGGTTTTAGGGGTCAAACCCACGTATACACACGATTAAGGGTTTAAAAGTCGCGTATATCATTTTTCACATGTTTTTAGGGATGGTCAAAGAAACATCAAAGGGAAAAAAATGGTCCAAGGGGTCTAAGGAGTCTGCAGAGGGACAAGGGAAAGGCCATACAAGTGTGATTCACCTGGAGTGGTGAAATCAGCTATAACATAGGGTTATTAGACTATCCTAGTGAATTCGACCCTAGGTGAGTCATTGTAAGTCAGGGCAATAGTCCCCACCATTGTGTTAAGGATAAACCTCCTTGTTGGTTGGAGGAGGAAAACTCCCCACAAGTTGTGGGGCACTAGGCTTATTAGAGAATCCTAGAGATGTTGGCTCTAGTAATTAATTTTTAAGTGAGGCCGACATGTTGGAGTGGGTTTCAAGTGAATGAAAGAATATAAATAGAGAGTGAGCCTCTCTATTTATCACACACACACTCACTCATTGGGGTGCATGAGTGAGAGGAGAAGTTGCTGGGACAAGAGAGAGACTACTACTGTCGAGAGATCATCTTTATGTTTTTGGTTTTTACATTTGGTGCTGATTCTATGTCTGAGGAAGTTGCAGGGTTTTCTCCTTTATGGTTTCCCCGAGGAAAATTATTTGTGTCTCTTGTCTCTTGTGTTTTTATGCTGTGCATGTTATTCTCTCAGTTAAAGATCCTAAGATCATAATGCTAGCTTGTGTGATAAAAATCTAACACCTTGCACTCAAAGCATGCATGTACTTACCATTTTCTTACTTCAAAGAGAGCTTTCCCTCCCCTCTTCTTGCAAAATATGGAACATCAATATTTCTCTCCTTAAGGAGCTTGGTCATGATGTCCATATTTTATATGAAGCAAGATATTTCATGATGTGAACCTATGAAATAACCACATGTTGGATTCTCTCTCTTACTCTTTATCCTCTTGGCTTTTGAATCCTTGTTAGTTGAGCTGGAGCTTTTTGTATCTGAATGATTCTTCTCCTTCACTCTTTGCTGCTTTAAATCCTTGGCTTTATTCTTGCATTTGTATTGATTTGAAACACCAGCAGAAAGGGATTGATCCTTGGTGTATTTGATGGTACCCATTTTCACTAACTTGTCTTTCTCCTGAGTCAGTCACTCCATGAACTATGCTAGCGCAGTCATCCTCCAATTTCTAGCTATGAGCTTGCTTGAGTGGAATGTTGAAACAAGCACAGAATAATCAAGCCATAGATTAGAAATGATAGACAATATCAACTGCTCTTATTTGTTCTGTATTCCGCATTGTTTTAACTAAAGCACCAACACTTTGAACTTGGTGAAGAAGTCTTGGATAGTCTCATAGTGAGCTTGGCTCAGTGAGATCAACTCATTTTTGATTCGATGGCCTCTCATCTCATCAGTATTCCCAAATAGTGACTCAATATTGAGCCAAAATTAATTGGGTATGCTGAGAATATCTACATGGAAGAGAAGGTCTCTCAAAATGCTGAGACAAATTATCCCAAACGCCTCATCAAGTCTGTTGAAGTACATCGATTCATCCACAGCAGAGTTGGGTTCGACTTCAGTCCCCATGGTGACTCTGAATAGGCCTTTTGACCTCAGTTGGATCACCATTTCATACTTCCATTCAAAATAGTTGAATGGGGTTAGAAATACATGATTTTTCTCAGTTCTTCTTTCGCATTGAGTGACAGAACATTGTTGTACCTGCAATGCAAACACTCACATTTTCTAGAAAATTCTCTGAACAACAACTCAAACACTATGGTTTTGATTGTAGATCCACAAATCTCTGATACCATGTGAGAATTTCTTCATAGTGAGATGTTGGATCTAAGGAAATCTTCACAGTCTAATCTATTCACAAAATATGCAATAAACCAGTAAAAGAGAGAAAAATAACACACATATATGGTGCCAATAGTTGATGTTTCTATTAGTGTATGAAATATACATATGTGTGGTACATACTTATAATAAATTTGGAGAGCATCATTAGCCTATGGAGTCCATTTGGATGCATACTTGTGCCAAGGTATGATTTGACCCCAAAACCCATCTAGGTGGACCAATCAGCTTCCAAGCCATCCTAAACAGTCATGAATACTATTATGAACTTGGATGAAGCATGATAAATCATAAATGAGGATAGGGTAGGCATGGGTGACCACATGTGTGAGTGGGAGAGGGTCTAGGATGAAATAGATTCTCAAATAAAGGAAAAAATCACCACCTTCGCTCATGGTCAAACAAGGTCCATGATTTAAGGAATGGGGAGTGCTCCAAGGAAGATTGTCATCAATGAGGGCGCATGGATTGTCATAACGATCAATATAGAGTTCCTCAACTATCAGAATGATCAAAGTGGAGCACCTCAACTATGAGTAAATGAGCCAGATTAACCTAATAGACCAAGATTGATCAGTATAACCTAGGTTGGACCATATGACATAAGTACAAGAAAAATGGAAATGTATCCTAGGTGTATGACCATGGTACTAAGGTGGATTAATCCTCTAACACTCGAGCAAAAGAGGAAATCACTGAAATCACATAGAACACTAGAACAAATGTGCAACGCTCAATTTCTTCAGGTAATCACATTATAACACCAATAATTTGTCAATATTTAATATACAATATATGCGGTTTTTATAAATATATAGTATATGATATTTATATACAGTAACAATTATTTTTTTGCAGTGGGAGATTTTTTTTATTATTGATTTTAGGAATTAAATATTTCTTGTACTATGGATCCATAGAAACATCCAAAGTAGATCTAAAAGTGAACGAAAAAAACTACATGCTTAGACCCAAACAATCTAAATTTATGGTATTGGTCACAACTTTGTTTGAGGTTTTATTTTGGGTTGAAAAGGAGAAGAAAGAAGTAACACAATTATATAATCAACTAATATAAAAATTCAACTTCAATGGAGTGATTTCATTTGTTTTGGTAAAGAAGAATTCAAAAAGGATTACATGGACATATAGCCAGGACACTTGAGGTAGTATGGAGACTGTATACTAAAAACTATAATGAGAAAAATACAATACTTCTTTATAAATATGTTGCTGCAAAGCTTGGAGATAATTGTATAACAGTTGCAACAATTTGTTCAAAGGAAAATTGTCTGATGCAATTTTTGCAGAGAATTTTAGTTGTGTTCTGTAACAACAATAACCATGTTAATGTTGTATATGTTTTAAAATATTGAATATGATAAAGTTTTGCAACATGAAACGGTGTCCTCAATCAACTTTATCAATAGATGATACTTTTTTCTACTTTTTGTTCGGAAGTTTCATTTTCTCATGCTTGGTCGATACATGTTAAAAATAAATTGTTCATACTTTGTTTTCTTGCATTATTAAATAGTTGGGTTCTCTTATTTCCATATACTTCCCACTTTTATCTAATTTAATTTTGGCGGTATATAATTAGGTTACGCATATGACTCCAATAATTGAATTACCATGGTGTAGCCCCTTAACCAATTGTCTTTAAATTAGAATTTTGTAACCCATTAACCAATAAGATTAATAGATATAGGGATATGTCATTTCCCACATAAGATTAATATGAATAATTCCAATAATGAATGTATTACCTTGTCTCTTATCATAATTCTGTTTCAATATTTTACATAATAATGTATCATATGACTTGGATTTTATTGATATGAATGCACTATCATTTTTCTTGTCATAAATAACTTTTAATACTTTATATAATAAAGTATATTGTTACTTGAATCGTTCCTCCACTCACAAATTTTAAATAAATTTCAGATAATTGATTTCAATTAAAAATAAATTATTGGTATTGGGAGTAGAAGGATCACATTTCAGAGTACCATGGTTTGTCGACACAAAACCACAACACTCAAAGCCTCCTAATTTCAAATATGCCATGGGTATTAATGGCGTAAGGACGCAAGTTAGGACAAGAGGAGAAATACAACTGGTTGGAAGGCAAGCCCATATTGTGCCACTTTTTAAAGTGGATACGGAACATCCCTTTCGACTTACTGATCCTGACATTGGAAAGGTGAGAAAAGAAATGTAGAGTCAGGATCAAATAAAAAGTCCATCGGTATTGATTTTTAAGCATTTGGTTTGGTTGTTTAGGATTTTTTTATTGTTGTTTAAGATTATTTGAGTTCTAAATATTCAATCTTCCTGTGTGGAGATAATTGTTATTTTTATATAAACAATTAAACATCTGGCTCTCTCATCCTTCATTATGCATTTATTGCACTTTAGAGAGAATTGAGACATTGATGATTTCTGAGCTTGGGCTAATGCAGTGAGGATATTTCTTGCAACCATCCTTACCCAGGATAACATTGGATAATTTTCACCAGCATCAAAGTGAAATTTTCTCATGGATGTTCTTCAGTACTAGAGAGGGTACACAGATGTTGTTAAGTACCAAAGCATTTATGTTTATTTAACATCCAGATAACAAGATGTGCATGATAATTTGAAGTTGATGGGTGATGCATACGGGGGTTGAGCTGTCCTCAATATCAGTTACAAAAGAATTAAACAAAAAATGTGGGTTCCAGGAATATGGAAATCTGGCCTATCCATCCTTAAAGGGCACATTCATCATCAGAAATCATACAAAAACTCATCCAAAGAGGCACAAATGGAGTTTCATCAGATTTTATGAGTTTTGGAGCTACGAGAAGTCACCCATATCTCTCACATTTTCGTGTTCTCCTATCCTCTTTATTTTGTCATTATCCCCCCTTGTATTCACTTTTCTATAAATGGAATGTGAACGATGTGCTTTGACAATACCCTGGACTGAGGTGAGACTGCCACTAGTTTTTTTGAATTAAAAATGTCTTTATTCTAAATGTATTAAATGTTTTTGTTTGGGAAACCAGGACCAAGGTGAGACTTCCACTAGTTTTTGAATCAATAGTGTTTTATTCATGTTTCAAACTACTCTTGAGACAGTATGTCAAATAGGCTTCCTCTTAATTCCTAGAGTTCATGGATATGGAATTAATCTACATGGGTAATTTACTAAGAGTATCTAAAATGTATATTAATAGGAATACAGACACAATGTGGCGGGAGAATTTAATATCCAACATTTTCGTTTAAATTTTATGGCCACTAGCTACAACATATACATGATTTACAAGCATATTAACAAAATTAAAAAATACATATTTCAAAATAAGTTTGATAAACATGCCTTTCGATTACAGCCTCAAGGGATAGTGCTCCTCTCCATCCTGAGGATGTTAATCATGAGTCAAGCACGAGAAAGGTAAGTTGATCCTTCTATTAAGAAGAATGGGTGGTGGAAAGGGGCTCAGAAGAAGAAAAATAATCATGATGGTTGTATTCATGGTGGTACTACGATATGGTTCAAACTCTCATATTTTATCATTCAATTCCTATTATTTGGACTACTTAATTCCTATTATTCCCACCTGACTCATGCATCCTAGCATATCAATGAACCATTATAGGTCAATTCCTCAAGGAGTCTCTTCTTCATAGGAAATAAATGGGAGTGACTCCTTCTCTTGCTCTGCTTAAATTATAAATTATGGGCAGAACCCTATTGGAAATTGGAAACTGATATATCAGTTTTTGGAAACAAAAAACTTATGTATTGGAAAGAAACATCCACAGTATTGGAAACTAAAACAACAACTATTGGAAACCAATATATCACGTATAGGAAACCAATACATCAAATATTGGAAACTGAGATTCCAAGTATTGGAAACCGATATTCATAGTAAATCCATGTTCGCTTAGACTGATATTACTCTAAGTTTAATGAAATTGTGGTTGTTACAACAATGATGAGGATGATGAAATAAATGATTAAGATGGTTTTACTACATGAAAATGTTGTCATTATTATGTATCTTAAGTAAGACATGACTTGAGTCTATCAAACACCTTGTTTTGGAATGCCCATTTTCTTACGTAGTGTGGATAGAGATAATTTTATCTTCAGCTTGCAATGGATTAATTTAATTTTTGTTGGGTGGTATTTTGAATACTTACTAAACAAATGGATATATTGGTTCCATTGGTGAGGAATTTAGGTATTTTTATATATTTTTGTCAACATGTACAAGTTACTAATTCCAAAATCCTAGGTTTATATACATACTTTTATAGGATTGATGGTGTACAAATACATGTATAGTAGAAATTTTCACTCTATGTGGATTAGTTTAATTTGTTTCTTCAATGGGTTTTCTATCTCTTTAGGTTTATGGAAACTCTAAAACAACAATCGATTGGGCATCAGAAAAAGTTTCTCTACAATGGTTGTTCTAGAGAAATCGTTTTGATCACTAGGGATAAGGTTAATAGATATCAACATGGTTGAGGAACGAAACCTATATATCATAGGTAGTAAACGAATTTTATACACATCTATGGTCAAGAGAAATTTTTTGAACTATTACAAATGGCCTTTTGAAATGATCCTTACCCTTAGAATAGGGATAGGGAAAGAATCGAGGGGAAGGGAAATAACACCAAGTATGAGTCTTAGGTCCATAAACATTAGCAATTGAGGAAACCTAGATGAAGAAGATATCATACAACCAGTTAGGACATATTAACTGTATCATTGGTTTAAGAGTTGCTATATTTTGGTGACATTAGGATATTTTAAGAACTAGAAATCATTCTCAATGACCTTAACATTATTAAGGGAGGAAACCTATACCTTAGGAACTCACAAAATATCTTTGCTATCCATAGACAAGAACAACACCTTCAACCACTACACCTGACCTATCAGGGATATCCTTTACCTCTATGTGGGAACATAAAAAAAAAACATTAGATTGTTTTGAGTTCTATGTATAGATATGAGGGTAGCATTATGAGGAAAAGGATAAGAAAAATGATCAACTCACCATATATGACCACCGGATAGTATCGTTGTATTTTGAATGGGGATGTGCATGCCACTAGGATATTTTGAGGACTACATGGATTTAAAAATGGTTGGGTGAATGAACTTAAGGATTGTGTAAAATATAATACATAAGGAAAAAAACAAGACATCTTGATCAATTTATCCTTACATTGTGTGAAAATATTGATTTTATTAAGAATTATTTGATACTAAGTATGAGTATTTGGGATTGGATATGGTTGATCAAACCCATGCTTTATTCCCTAAAATAATCTTTAAGCATCCAAGCTTAAAATGACACCTTAATCTAGAACACATGACCTATTGAGCATGTATCCTTATCTTACATTGGTGATATCAGTAGTATTAAAAGGTTTGAATATTAGGTATGGGTGTATGGGTCGTGGACTTGATTGGAGTGAAAACCTAGACTTTTGTCCTTAAATGAATATTAACGAAATCAAATCCAAAAAATGAATCCTCAAACCCAAATGTATGACATCCCAAGGAGATATTGGGTCTCTGGTTGGGACTAAAGAGTTTTAGAGGACTAGTTATGGGTCACTAAGACCTCAACATGCTCAATGGAGAAACATTATATATATATATATATATATATATATATACAAAATATAAATTACCAAATAAACTAAATTTTGTAAATTTATATTACAAAACACAACTAAATAAACTAAATGATTCAATAAAATAAATTATATAAGTTTAAATCTAAATTCCAAAGCACAACTAATGAAAATAAATAGTTTTACAAATTTTTGTGTAAAATAGAATACATAATTTAAACAAACAAATTTAAAAAAAAAAAAAAAATTAACTAGTTTTAAGGGTTTAAGAGTTTTTAGTCACCTACCTCACCATCTGGAGCCAATTATAGTAGAAAGGGATTGTTCGTGGTGATGGATCACAAACCCTTGGTCAAGCTCTTTCTTACTGCTCAATCGAGATTTTTTTCAATAGTCGCGGTGAAAACAAGTTGTTGGTTGTTGTTGTCTACTTTTATAATTGTCTTCAAGAACTGAATCAATATAATATATCAACTGAGCTATTATCTCAATTGAGATCCTAACCAACAATCGATTTTTTGTTCCACAACAAAACTCAATCCAGGGTAATCAAATACTTGATCGAGAGTTTTTAATTAGATCAAAAAAGCACTTTGTTAAGTGCTCGTTTGATATTTTAGAAGCTCGATCAAGGGATTTAGAAAAGTTCAATTGAACTCGTTTTTTCTACCATGCATGCTCTCTGCTTTCCAAAAAGTGTTACCCAACTTCATGAGAAAACCCACTATGCATCCTTGACATGAAGGTAAGCTTTCTCTAGAACCAAGCCATTGGATAGGTAAAAGTGCAATGGAAGCACTTTAGTCCTGGTGAGGCTTCTTGGGATCTAGAGAATACCATGAAAGAGGCTTACTGTTTTTTTTTCTAAATTTGAGGAACACCAAGAACAATGTTATTCTATGGGGGGGATTGTATTCCTAGTTCTGACCCTTATAATGTGCCCAATAATATTATGTAAGTGATGTGCAATAATGTTATGTTTGGATTCCTAGTGTGGTGCTCAGGGTCAATGTTGACTAATGAATGACATATGAATGTATAATGTGGAAATATCTATTAGGACATACCGCTATCTTGTCATGATGACTAGAGATATGTAAATGTTATGCTAAAATATAATATAAAAGGTTCAATTTAGTTTTATACAAATGAAAATAATAGGGGCTATGGTTCCACCATAAGCGAATAGGAAAAGGGGATCCCATGGGAGAACAACCCTAGGATACCATGTCTCAACCATAGAACTCATTGTATTCTTCCTTGTTCTTTCAAGTAGTTTATTCTCTCCCTTGACTTATTTTATTCAATTATTGAATTTCTACATGAGGTTCATTAGAAAGTCTTCTTCTGCAGTTATGGAAGAGTGGAGAAGAATCTGCTTTTCTGAGCTTCTAAGAATCCTTTCCTACTAGCATAAGAAGTAATCTTATTTTTATTATTATCCATCCTAATATAACCATTTATTATACCATTCTAGATGAGTGGAAACACCCCATATATGATATGGAATAAAAATGTAGATGTAGAGAGAACACTAGGCCATGGAAAGCAAAGACTAGATCATGCGAGAGATAGCCACATAGTGGTAGAAAAATGGAACTAAGTTGGTTGTAGGTGAGAATATAGGGTCAAAATTAGGAATCTTACCTTGAGATTTACTTCTCTTTATATTCTTGTGAAGCCATGGTTAATTTTTTCCTAAAATTCCTTAAAGGAACATAATAGCGTGGAATTTTACTGCACACATTAATAAGAACTATAAAGGTTGGATTCCTTGAAGGAACTATGGATCCGTGAAGAGGAAATACTTCCAGGTGATAGGTGGGGTGGTTGGAAGGAGTTCCATGGCTACGAGGGATGAGTAAGATTCTTGTAGAAGATATGGTTGTGTATTTGGATAAGCATTAAGAGTAAATGGGTTTTGGGATAGGAGATAAAATCCTAGAGGTGGTATCATATTTTGATACCTATAGTTTGGTGGAACATTGCTCCTACATAACCAATTGCTTGTATCATATTTCAATTAAGATAAGCATCCATTGTTCTTGGGTTATGAAAAGATATTGTTATATTGTTTCTATAATGAATGTAATGTTATGAATGTATGTTTATGGCATTTATATTCCATTGTGTTTGCTTTATGTTTGTAATCTCCATTTCATGAATTCATCAAATCATGTGGACTATTGTAGTAAAGTTAGCCTAAGTAAGGGGATATTGTCTTCATGATTCTAGTTACAAAGGGTTTTTGCATGTATAGATAATAGATGTGATTCCCCCATTGTCTTGAAAAGGACATAGAGGTGCTCAAGGAGGTTACATTTCTATTCATTACCATTGTTAGTGATTCTTGGAAAGATAATTAATGTATAAGAATTTTATCTCTACATGATAACAATATTTTTGTAAATGATAGTGGTTTTACTTGCAGTGGTAGTGCAAATGGAGTTTTTTAGGAAGAAACTACAACAATTGATGTAATTTTTTTTAGACATCTTCATCATGGAATTCACAACTATTGCTCCATTTTTTAGGATTTCAACTTCAATCCTTGATAAATATATAACCGCTTCTCATCTTGTTAGCTTTTTAGCTTTTGGGAGTTTAATTATTGAAAGTTATCCTATAGATAATAGTATGGATTCATTGGAAGTCAATTCCACAAATAATGGAAATGGGAATATTCCTATAGAAAATAGTCATCATTTGGTTAAAGATACACCCAAAGACATTATGGAGAATGTAGTACTATCCATCACATACCAGATTTTGTATAATCTTTGATTCCCTTAGATGCAACACGGGCTACTTTAAGCACTGATAATGAACCCATTGTGAATTAGATCCAATGCTTGATCACAAAATTAGAGACTATAAGGCAATCAATACAATATTTGTTAGAATGAGACTCCAACACTGATAATGAACCCATTGTGAATCAGTTCCAATGCTTGATCACAAAATTAGAGACTATAAGGCAATCAATACAATATTTGTTAGAATGAGACTCCAATTCATTGCTTTAGGTGTTGGAAGCATTGAAAATTTTGCATGAATTGATAAAATAAGGTTTCTTTCATGAGTTAAAAACTTGCAGTATCTTGGTAAATCGATTATGTTTAAAGCACCAAGTGCCCAAAGCACACATTCTTATTAAATTATTGCTTGAGTAAAAATACATTGCAAATAGTGATGTCTACAGTATTATTGTAAGTGCACTTTGCAGAGGAATGTGGAAGGCCTTAATTAGTAGGAATGAAAAGGACGTTCTCAAGATATAAAGACAAATTGAGTTATGGTTGATGTTTTTAACAACGTAAACAAAATAAATGAAGCCCATAGAGAATGTTTTCTTGTGATGTTTTGAATGATAATTTTCTTACAAATAGATGGAATTAATTAGAATAATATGTTATTCAAGTAGAAATCCTCCAAAAATACCAAAACAAATAAAATAATGTTGAGATGCATCAACAAGAATTTGAGTTAAGACAGAAGTAATTGGATGCAACTAGTCTTTTACTTGGAAAGGGTCGCTTAGTAACTACATGTTATGAGCAAAGAAACTAAATACCCACTGAATTAGCGTAAATTTGGAAGGAGGTGGTGTGTAATTAAATGCTACTTTGGAATCTTGAAAAATAAGGAGCACATTTTAATTCCTCTTACTATTTGTGTTTGATATCTTACAGGTCTACATCTTTTGAAGAAAGCCATTCAATTAGCGTAAATTTGGTAGGAGGTGGTGTGTAATTAAATGCTATTTTGGAATCTTGAAAAATAAGGAGCACATTTTAATTCCTCTTAGTATTTGTGTTTGATAAATTTGGACCAATCAAGAACTTTTAAATGGAATGATTGTTAGATCTTATGTAAATAAAGTTGCATATTTAATGAAAGTGGTACAAAGACATATTCAGTTACCAAGGACTATAGGGTTGGGATATCTAGCAACATTTTCTTACATAGTTAAGAAAGATGGATCAAGGGCCCTATGTGTAGGTCTATTTCTTAACATGAAGTAATTGTAGGGCCCTGGCCATTAACATTTTAATGTCTTTTATATATATATATATATATATATATATATATATATATATATCCGTGTGTGTATGTGTCTTTTTGTTTATATATAGATGTCTAGATGTCTACATATACATATACATATGCATCTGCATATATACATGCACAAGTATAAAACCCAATTTGGGGTTTCAACCATTTGGTCAGATGGATATGAATAAATTACACTTTTGTTCTCTTCTCTCTTACATTAAATAAGGTTGTGGGTAGTGTCACCCTGCCTATTTCCTCATGTAAACTTATGTCAATATTTATATATGACTACTATTGTTTTACTAACTATATGAACGTGAGGAATAATAATATGTTTGAATTATACATCTGAACTTTGCAATGGATTTTACTTTTTAATATGGAAATGAGCTTACAGATATGCAAAAGATTAAGAATCTAGCTCTATAAATATTTCAAAAAGTTTACATGAGGAATTACGCAAGGTGACACAACCCACAACCTTATTAGTCCCTGCCCTCGGCTAGCATATTAGTCCCTGCCCTCGGCTAGCAGGGACTATATGAATCGGCTTGCCGCCGATTTCAATTAACCTGCACACAAAACAAAAAAAATATAAAGTATTTTTCCTAAGTTTGCATCCAAACGAATTCAACGCAGTTTTTTCCACCTATCAATATCATTGATCACTTGATCACTTAATTTTTTCCACCTATCAATATCATTGATCACTTGATCACTTAATTGAGGCCGCTTTCTCTACCAATGGGTAAGCTTGACCGCTTTCTGCTCCAATCAACCACTTAAACTTCTTATTTGGCCTCATAACGAGGA
>LPNX010978382.1:6875-51733 GCA_001517045.1 Pseudotsuga menziesii | reverse complement strand
TTGCAACTGCTTCACAATACAGGGCTCGCATAAACCTAAAAAATTTAAGCAATAAGCCTGCACTGAAAACAAATAAGAACCAGTAAAACAATAGGTGAGCTCTAATGGATAACAGATCACCATGGCTTCCAAGTAATGAAGCCTCTCTCTCGCCGTCTCTTTCCGCGCCTGTAAATCAAAATGAACATTAATCTGATTTACCAAAATTGACCAAGGAACTAATACTAGCATTAATTAATACCAGTGGAAGATCATAGTAAGTTGGTTTGGCAACGAGTGATCCATCCCAGGCGAGACAATGTCGTTCCAGCTGTTCAATTACTTGGGATACATCAGCCTCAAGGGTTTGCTCTGGAGGTGACATCAATATTAGTTTCACCATTTTACTTAAAATCATTTCAACTTCACTTTTTGTGTTTGAGAATGCTATTTATATAGAGAGCACTATGATGAATGAGTGATACTTAAAATCATTTCAACTTCACTTTTTGTGTTTCAGAATGCTATTTATATAGAGAGCGCTGTGATGAATGAGTGAAATTTAAGGCTGATTTTGAATATTCATGGAAGGCAGACTTAACAATTTTTAAACAAAGGCAGACTTCACAATTTTAACTTTCCAGCATATTTCTCACAATCCCATAACTGGTCAATTCTTCTCAGCAGAAAATTATCTCACATAAGCCACACAAGCTAGCAGAATATAATTCATGAGTGGATCAAATTAAGACAATGATGCCCACTATGTACCAAATCAAAGCTGTCCAGAGAAATAGATTTCAGAAAATTACAAAATTATTGACATGCCTGCTGATGCCGCGCCTTCATATGTAACGTTCTCCCTTACCCTCGCTATAATCTAATTCACCATGGCAAGGGCATGACTACAGGATCCTGCATTCGGATGTACAGGCATAATACAACAGCTTCAACTCCAAATATCAGATGTGGAATCGCAAATAAATGCAACACAGCCAATGTCTACCATTGGTGAATACAACCATAAAAGCAAAGACATTGGTGAATACAACCATCTATCAAGCATTTCTCTAAACATTAGCACATGGGGAAACAAGAAGAAATACCCACTGCCATTACCACAGGCTGAAAATGCTGCCCTAGAAATGAAAATGATATGCATGAGGTTTCACATATAAAGGCCCTCAGGTACCCCTTCCTTCTTCTTGAACATAATCTTCTCTTTAGCCCTCTTAAAATCAACCTGCCTAACTTGAATTGACAATTTCAGATTTATCCAGCCAGTCAGTTGTAACTACAGGAGAACATAACAACATAACACAAAATTCCAATTAAAAAGGATACAATATTTCAAAATTAACAGAGACTATGCATGCCACCAGAATGGCCAATAGAATAAATGATGGGCTAGCAAGATTGCTTGGCCACGTTGGATGCTCATGGAAGCAAAAAATCATTTGTAGACAGATTCAAATATGGTGCACAAAATAAAACTTTCAGGTTTTTGAGGATAACTGTAGGCAAAAAACAATTCAGTGAAATCATAATAGACAATACTCATAACATAAATTCCATATGGTTGTTTTAACATGTCCAGTGCAAATGCCTCTGCAAATATTACACATACAAGTCACAACAAAAGCATACCACTAATCCATTTTAGAGGCAATTCATAATTGAGAAAAACGTATTTTGCAACATTGGGAATACCCAATACTAATAGTTAAAAGGGATGCCATGCCATCGTCAAAGACATTCCTCCCATGAGGCAAAATTGGCCAGCTCGTACACAACTGCCTACATTTGGCCTCTATCTGCTTAGCAATTGTTCTGGAGTCTTTGGTTTTTTCATGGTGTTGCACTCATTATGAAAGCGAACCCAACAAATAACAACGAATTTCACAGGAATGGAAATGTGAGATAGCATTGAATGGTGCAGAAATTACGGCGGCCGTGTCCAAATGTTAGGTGGGTATCAGAAAGACGAGGGCGTGAGCTGTTATTTGTTTCAAAGACAACGATGGTTTCCATAGAAGCATTGATGGNCCAAATGTTAGGTGGGTATCAGAAAGACGAGGGCGTGAGCTGTTATTTGTTTCAAAGACAACGATGGTTTCCATAGAAGCATGGATGGAAGCCATGGATTATGCCTACAATACTACACAACATAGCAGCTTGATTTTCACAGCCGAAAACTAATTCGATTCTGCTAGCATAAACATAATTCAATCACAAGAGTTTGCTAAAATCAACTCTCTCGAAATGGAGAAAAAANCTAAAATCAACTCTCTCGAAATGGAGAAAACACGGTGGGAAAACATACAGCTCGTTCTGTCTTTTCTATGAACCCCATCCACGGCTGGTGATGGAGTTATGCAATCTCAATATCAAGCATGCTTTGAATCTGGTTATTGATCTCCATATCGAAATTGGCTGCAAGGNTCCACGGCTGGTGATGGAGTTAATGCAATCTCAATATCAAGCATGCTTTGAATCTGGTTATTGATCTCCATATCGAAATTGGCTGCAAGCAATGGCCTCCATGGATAGACAAGGTGACTCCTTCAACCTGCACTCGCCGAGCTTCTGGATGTTGCAGTCATGCATTTGGTGGATGCATGCTTTTTTTGCATGGCCTAAACGTGGCAAGTTTCGGTGACACACCATCAGGTGGCTGGAATAAAAATAAACTGGCTTTATACTTCGACCTTTTCCTGCCTACTTCACTCGACCTCTATTTCTGCCCGTCGATCTATTGCTCCCTTGCGATTAAGTAATAAATTGACAGCTGGTTTTTTATGCCTTTGTTCANGTAATAAATTGACAGCTGGTTTTTTATGCCTTCGTTCAGAAATTTTGACCACTAACAATTCCCATGTCATTAACGGCAGTGACTCTGCAACATAGCTATAAGTCTTTTCGTTATTCTTACAAAAAACATTAGACCGTTACTTTATCTTTCCAGAACATTAAAGAGACTTTTAATCTTTAATAAATTTTTAATTAAAGAACTTTAAACATACACAGAAGGTGCCGTATGGGCTAAAATTGATCAGTAAATATAAAGAATAAGAATGATTAATGGAATAGCAGGATAGAGCACAACATTGATTGCATGACAGTGCAAGTATTGTGGGATACAGTTGGATAAGCCTCTCTACAGCGGATCTGTGTAGAAGAATGGGGCGTGGAAGCGCTGGTCTTGTTACACCTTTTTTAATAGATTTCTCAAGGTTTCAGTTATGGGCTCGTCAAGCTCACTGTTGATTCCAGAATAACTTAATAATGAAAATGAATATTGTGCTTCAAACAATTGGTAGGCCCAGGTCAAAGTTATATTCGTCAAGCTCACTGTTCATTCCAGAATAACTTAATAATGAAAATGAATATTGTGCTTCAAACAATTGGTAGGCCCAGGTCAAAGTTATATTAGTGAGGATTGTTAAAGCAATGTCCGCAACCTCAATTTCCTCAATGTCAATTTTTAGCAGCCTTCCTTGTTTAATTTAAGAGAGAAGGGAAAAAAATTGTAATTTATTCATAGCCAGATGACCGAATGGTTGAAACCCTTATTAGATTTTCTCTTTGAAGAATATTTTGGGACTCATCAACCTCATAGAGGTAGAAAAATGAAAAAGGGTTCACCACTAGGCAATGATGGTTAATTTTTAACTCAACGACAATCGCTTTAAGCCAGGCCACGAGTGCACCACGGAGCTAGCATCCTCAGCTCACAACTCTGTATAAAAAATACAGTCAAATGCAAAAAGTAAGGTTCATCATGTCACATATATGTCCTCCGAAATAGAATGATAAGAACTAATAGTAAAATCAAACAATTACCCTTAATAGATTTAAGGAGCGATGTAAATACTCTAACCCTCATGGTGCATTACAAAAGGGGTAATAGTACAATAAACACCCTATGATTGCAATACACCCAAAACATAATAATTTCTCACTTAACTCCAATCGTGATATGTGATAGATAATCTTAAACCTTATGGAACTATCGGATTACCAATTGGAGAGAAGTTGATTTATCTCTGCCGCCACACCCTACGCTCTAGAGCTAAAGGTGGTCAACAATACCTAGCAAATTATAGCAAACACTTTCTTTATTTTTACGTTGAAGGTGTATATATGTTAGAATTTTGGGGTGGACTACCATCTATGCTTTTTCATCTACAGAAGAGAGTGAGGCCCGTGTACTGTGTAGATTGATTCTATGGGCGTCATCTAAGATTTAACAAGAATGAGACAAGTGTACTGTCTAGATTGATTCTATGGTTGTCGTTCGAAATCAATAATTAATAATTTCAAAAAAATGAAAAAATAGTTTAATTAACATGTGATAAGTACCGTTAGTGATAGTTGTAAAAATTAAAATTAATCATCAACTATTTGGTTATTATCTATACAACTATGAGCTTAACTCCATTCATTATCAGATACAACTATTAGCTTCTAGAACTATTAGCTTAACTTCAACTCTAATCACTTAAGGCTTAGTCCAACTGCATTTGGTCTCTAGGAGTCTAGCTAATGTGAGTCATGTAAGAGTCGAACTCCTAATAAAATAGCTGGAACTCCTAATAAACTCCTCTAAACTCCTAATAAACTCATCTAAACTCCTAGGTGGACATCTAGCTAATATATAGTTCATATTACATGTTTAGGTTTTCTATATAGATATAATTAGGTTTTCGATCCTTTTTAAAGGAGGTTAGTCTAACTCATAATTAACAATTTCAAAAAAAAAATTAGCTTAGTTAACATCTGATAAGTACAATTAATGATAGTTGGAAAAAGAAAACTTCAACTGCAACTATTTGATTATTAGATACAACTATTCAATTATTACCTTAAATACATTGATGATACAACTATTAGCTTAACTTCAACTCCAATCGTGACTTTTACTTGAATTGTAATTGCCAATATATTAACCTTTACATTAACTATTAGATACAACTATTAACTTAACTCCAATGATTCTACAATTATTAGTTAAACTTCAACTCTAATCATTGTTATATTGCGTAAATATTAGATTAACTCCAATGATTTTACACCTATTAGCTTAACTTCAACTCTAATCATGGTTATATTGGATAACTATTAGATTGTTCGGCACTTGGGAGTCAAGTTAATGTGCATAAGGCATAGTCTAAGCTTTATATTAACTTTTAAATTAACTTTTAGATACAACTATTAGCTTAATTCGATGATGATACCACTATGAGCTTAGCTTCAACTATGAGTTTAACAACCATAAATTAAGTTGTTGTTTTATTAGCTTAAGTATTAGATACAAGTAATTGACACATTCTTTAGTAAAAAAAACTTTATCAATATGTCAAATATATACCTCTCGACATATTTCAAACAAATTAATCTTAGTAATATGGTTGATGCTAGTTAATTTTATTTTAATATAATTCAATTATTATATTGAACATTAAACTGTTAAAAATATTTTAACATACAAAACGAAAAAATCGCCAATGTGAGTTTCTACATCCGTGATACACACAGACTAATAATAATACCCATGAGACTACCTAGAGAATTACATAGATATTCCATCCAAACAACTTTTATGCATATAATGATTTATTTGTGCATGCCCGCACCCAAAATATAAAAAAATAAAGCATACCCCCATACATCAACTTTGATATTTATTACGTCGTAAGGCATTACCAAATGGGAGTAGATTCCCCATAATAAATGTGTTTTTACGCCCCAGCCGTCGGATGCTTTGTCCGACGATTGGAGTAATCGCCATCGTTGGATCAGGTTCTGTCTTTTGGTTTAGGTACAGGCCGACGTCTGACTGCTTTGAATGAAAATTGAAGTTGCTGCACTGCCTCTGTCATTGCCACCACTTACCGCCTCTGTCACTACACGGCAGCCTCACTACACAGCCCATCGTCATTATACAGCCCACTGTCTCACCGCCTTTCATGAACAGTCCACCGCCTCACTGCCTTTCATGCTTTCATAGCAACTGAAAAAAGCAGGAGACACTACGGAGCCTCGATAAGCAGATCGACACCCTCAGCGCAGCGAAGATATTGTCAGGAAGGTCTTGCCCTTCAAGATATGATTTTTATTTTTGTGTTTTTAAACAAGCTTCTTCTCTTATCTTGTCATTGTTGAGGTTAACGCGCCTAGATTTAGCATTATGAGGATCCATTAGCAATGGACTTTCAATCTAAATTGTTGTTCATATGTAATGTATACATCTCCATTACCACTGGACATTCAATCTGTTGTTCATATCTAATGCATACAATTTATAGTGATTTTTGTAAACACTAACATACTTGGCTTCATCACTGGCCAGATACAACCCGGCTTCTGCTACATCCCCCGCTTTCAGAGCCGCACCCTTCAAATTGGCTATGCTCTTACACCCTTCCTCCACCCTCAACCTGTCTTCTTCAGTAATGGCCGAGGCCGAGGCCTTACCATCCATTTCTTTGGACACGCCAACAGACATGGAGGTAGCAACTCCATAAGGAGAAACGTAGTTCACTCTGATCCCATACTTCCCCAGCTCAGCCGCTGCGTTCTTCACAAGACCTAAAATTGCATGCTTCGATGCAGTATAAGCATAAGGAGAGAGCCCTCTCATTATTCCCGCTATGCTCGCTCTGCATATTATGCAGCCTGCCTTCCTCGGAATCATCACCCGGGCTCCGTGTTTGATACCCAACATCGCCCCCTTCGCATTCACATTCATGATTCTATCGAATTCATCCATATTGTAGTCTGAGATCACAACCCCCATAGAATTAGGGTTTTCAATAACTCCTGCATTGTTGAACATAATGTCGAGCTGGCCATGCAGCTTGATGGCTTCATCCACTGTTGATTCCATGTCCCTCCTCTTTGCTCACATTGCAGTGCAAGTAGGTTGCCTGAGATCCCAGATCTTGACAGAGCTCCGGGCCTCTCTTGTCTGCAATGTCTGCGATTATGAATTTGGCTCCCTCACGTTTGAAGGTTCGAGCGATGGCTTCTCCTATTCCTCCGACTCCACCTGTAATTATTGCCACTTTCCCCTCCAACCTATCAACAGAGAAAGAGAGAAAGACCTTCTTGAAGGATGGACGCAGAGATATTAAACACAAAGATTAAGTCAAATTGAAAAACAAAGATCTATACAGCATTTATTACTATTTTCGAAATGTGGAAATCCATGACTCAAGATCAAAAGATCCATTGTTTGAATAGTGCGAGCATCGAAGATGAATCTGGCGTCCTCCCTCTACGCCATAACAAAGCCATCAGATCTCTGGCATTAAAACATTCAATAACAAGCAAGAACCTCAGAGCTTTTGGGGTCTAAGTTCGTTTACCTGCAAGTCCGTGGGGATTGGAACCCGGGTCTCCTCCATCTTAACCGCGAGAGACAGGCAAGCCACGGCCATGAGCTGCATCATCCAAGCCTTCACAACTTGCTGCAATGGTGGCAATACATTGAAAATCCCTTTTCATCAACAACAACAACAAGACAGAAAAAGAAGCACAGGCATCCAGAGATCAAACAAAACCCAAATCAAGAAACCACCCGACCCCTGGGTTTCTTACCGGGATTCTGTGCATCCGAAGAAATCGATCCAAGTAATTGACAGACAGGTAGGCCGTTGGAAGTCCGAAATTGTAGAAATAATGTACCTACACATCTGATGACTTCAGATGGACTACAGGACTTCTTGTTATAGAATCAAATCAAAGAATCAAAAAACACAAACAAGTGAACTACCTTCAGAATCCAGCCGACGGCCTCTCGACGAGCATTGACGTCCAGAGTTCAATTCTGGAGCCTCTGCAAGTAGTCCTCTGCAAGCATGTAATGGGTCTCTCTTTGAACCAGTATGAACATTGATTCATCATCATCGTTCTCACCAAACAGGGCCAAGATATGGGCATTTTTGCTGAGATTCTCCTGGTCGACTCAGTGAGTAATCATAGCAGTGATATATCCTTGAGACCTGTAATGTAAAATATTACTTCTTTCAAACATTTATTTTAATATTCATTTCCCTAGCATACTACTTTTACTGAACAAAGCAAATTGTTTAACTCTGTTGACTTACCATGAGCATTTGGGAGATGTTGATGCAATTTTTTGTGGTTCAAAGAGTGAAAAATGAGCAGAGAATGGGCATTCTGGAATACAACTTCTTCTTAAAATCTTGATGGAAGCAGATGGCAACCGTGGATGAGTGCATGGCTATAACATACTCTGTAAAAGTGAAAAATTGAAAGCTTCCTAATGAAGGAGAAAGGTTGCCAAGAAGTCTCAAACCTCATTAAATATTCAATGAACATTTACCTGCAAACAACATAGTCACTCGAGCTAAACTATCTGCTAGAGGATTTGATTCCGCTCAATCAAGAATTGATGTCTGATCTGAGTCCTTGGATCCGCTCAAACAAGAATTGATGGCCGGTCTTGTTCTTGTTCCAATAAGTGTGCACATTGCATCACCTTTCCAATTGCTCAGAATTTGCTTAGATGATGGACATGGGGACATGGGAGAACACATTTGATAGAGAGCTCAAAGGACATGCAGTGGAAATTCAACAATTAATTGCCAATTGGTATCGATAAAGAGGGCATGCATGGATAACAGACGTGTTCAAATGTTTACCAACATTGGATTAAGTGCATGTCTAAATCCTGTGGTAATTTTGGCATTGAATGCGATAATAATGTGAGATATTTTGAGTATACATATTAATTACGATTGGCGGTGGAAAATTAATATTTTACTTTTGATTTTGATAAACTTGGCGAATATAGTAAAGCTTGGCAGTGGATGCCGGATAATTGGTAAATATTTTAGACTTTATCTGTTAGTTTCTCTATCTTTGGGTGTTTCTGTTAATATCTTATCTTAATTGGTTTTTATCTGGTAGGTTAGATAGTTGAATATGTGAGCGAAAACAACTTTAATTATGCATGCACAACATAGGCTTAACAGTATGTAATTCAAACTCTCGATGCAGGCTCTCATATTTTCTGTTTAAAAATATTTTATTGCATCAAGCTAAGCAATGCGATGTGCTCCTACATCCCAGTGTCGAAGAGATGCGTCCCAATAATTGTAACGAGTGAGAGAAGTTAATAATTGCACTGGGGTTCTTACCGCCTGAGGTGGAAATTACTTGTCGTGTAAAGTATCTAACACTAATAAATTAAAAAAGAAAAAGTTGACATCAGAGTCTCATGTCCAAAGGAGGTAAATAAAACAATCTTAAATAAATAAACTAGCATATCTTCCTGCCATATCTTTTATGTGTGGAGAGGTTTACACCTAGGTTTTTTATCTTCTTAGTGCTTAATAGATATGGGGTTAAAAATGGATCTTAACTATTGTAGGCCTGGTTATTAGGATCTTTTGACAAGACTTGTGATATTTTCAAGAAATTGACTTTAGTAGGGATCAGGTTTGATTGTAGTACAATGGAAAGCATTTCTGAAGTTTCCTGTTTTGAAATACACAAGACGACAATCGGTAGAGTAGTTGCATTTTTTAAGATAATTCATATAACTGCTTAAAAATCAATATTTGTGTATGAGAAATTTAATACATAAAAGGGGTTGCAGAGGTAGCCATCATAGGCATCATCCCCAGGTCATTAAAAGTGTCAAAATTTAAGGCTAAAATTTCTCAATTGTCTAATATAACAAAATGTATCAAACTGCCACCTAGTGTAAGTTAGAAATGACCAAGAACACTGTCACAGTAGATACAGTCCACACAAAATTCAACAACAGGATCATTTGGACAAAAGATTTTGCAGCTGCAGGGATCAAGCTCGTGGCTAGGGAACCATTGTTGTCATTATTGCACGACACTCCCCATCTCTCTATTTGAGGTTCAATTTCTTGCAGAGAGATTTCAATTAAATGAATTATACAAATGACACTTCAGGTTTGTGATCCATTAATTTTAGGCAGAAGATAATAGCACTTGAATTTGTCTAAAATATATATGGAAAATAAGGAAGTCTACTCGCTTCTCTTTACTATGAGAAATAAAAGAATTGCCCACTTCAAGCTAGGAAACAATATTATTGATTTCTAAAATGTAGATGTGGAAAATTGGGAACGCAGTCACCAAATTGAGATTTTGTGAGTAGACTGGTAGTGTGTTCAGTTGCTCCACATAACCAGACTTGCCTTTGTAATTTCCTTGTGTACTCTGCAAGATTAATGGTTATAGATAAAAAACATGAAAGGATTGTCCAAGCTTCAATTTATATGGTGCTCCTGTGTTCAAATCTGTGAACTTTCCCTTGTAGATGAATGGTTGCTTGAGCTAATGGGTTAACATTAAATGCATTGGATGAAGTGTGCATTTCTCAGTGGTATGTTCAGTAACAATGAGAAATCTATAGTGTCAATTTTGGGTAATACGCAGTTGCAATAAGATCTCCAAAAATGAATTGAGTCGGTGTTAAAAAGTTGCCCGACTATGTTGCAACTTTCGTGCTTCTTTGTGATCTCTGTTTCAGTCAAACCGATCCTCCTCCGTAAATGACTAAGGAAGTTTGAAGGGTACGTGAAGTCTCTCATTCATCACTTCTATTTCGAGTATGCAACGACTTGACAACATAATAATACATTAATAAACAGAGTTCAGAAATAGTTGTAATAATATATTAATATGTCTGTTTTTCTAATTTATGAGATAGGGTTAAGCTGTATATGTGAATAACTTTCATATCATTGAATTCTAAACATTATTCAGACTTATAAAAAATTATTCATAAAGGTTTCTTATGTGGTTATACAATATTTGCTAATACACTAAAGCCAATAAACACATTTATTTATCCGAAGGAGATTAATTAGAAACCATTTTCCCGAGTCTTTGTGTAAATTCACTAACTTCCATGGTGACTATCCACTAAAATATCAATCGTTACTCAAATAGTAAGCATTGCTTCTGCATTATTTCTACTTAACATTTATTTTTTGTAAGGAAAATAATGATGCATTATATAGATTTATCATTATAAATAATATGTTAATTTACCATTATAATAATATATTAAAATTTAACTCATTTACTGTAATTTAATATTTTAATTTTAATTGTTTTTTAAAATTATTTTTAGTATTCATTTATCTTTTATGTAAAAAGCTCTAATGTAACTTAATATATAATTAAAATAACTTAAAATATTATATATGAATACAATTAAAATATTATTAAAATGATGTGAATACAAATAAATTTAATGCTTATGATTTAGTTATTCAATTCTTCCACTATAATGTTAGTTTTCCATAATTTATTAGTTATTAGTGTTACAAATAAACTCAGAATTAATAATTATAATTAATACAAGATAGAACAATAAGCTCATAGCTTTTGACATAAAATATTAATTTAAAAAATAAAAAATTTATATTGTATAACAAATTATGGTAAGATTTTAAGTTTCATCATTTTATTGGTGGTAGGAAATCTCGGTTTGGATGACTATGAAATTTTGCAATAATTTTTTTCTTTTTCTTTACAATTTTGTGACAAAAAAACCATATTTTTATAACTTTTGTTAAATTAGAATAGTCATTAGTAAATTCCCTGACATTGCCACCTCGTGGCTCTTGTTATATTAGAAATTCAAGTTTTAAAATTATATTAATATTATTATTTTAAAAAATCAAATTTTGGAATTATTAATATCCTATGTTAAAAATTCAAATTTTGTATGATTAATATCCGGTCAATAATGGTAAGGGAAAGAATGTTATGGAGGTTGTCGGAGACATGGAAAAGTGCTTCCTGATGCACCCGCGACCCCCAAATCCCCGATCCATGTGGTGCATAGAGTCCATGCCTTCGGAAACAGGTTGGAAGGGCCAAGTGTTTGTTCGCATATAATTGAAGTGCAACGTGTTTGATAATTTTTGCTTCTCCTATGCATGTGAATATGAGTGTAGATGTCTCATCTTGGCAGAACAATTTCAACAATATCCCATACATTTTAAAAAGATAATTCTTCAAACTCATTATTGCACAAATCCATTTGTAAAGGAGATGTCTAATCTTTGCAAAACAATCTCAGCTTTATATAAATCAGAGTATGAATTAGCTTTATGATCTTATGGTGCGTTTGATATAGGTTATTCTACCATCTTTAAATTCAAACAATTACTAAGAACAATAAAAATATTCTGGTGATTTTGATCAATTACTAAGAACAATTACTATGATTTTGATCTGGTGAACTACCACTCTTCGGTCTCACAATCCTATTGTAAATCAATCATTCGGGGTTCAAAAAGTTCCCCAGGGATCTAATGGAGATACGGTATTTTATTTCCATTGATTTCTCTCCCTTTTAAAACATGAATACAATGATCCCCCCCACTAGCTGTTTTCCTAATCTGTATGGTAATACTCACCAGATGAGCAAATCGGACAAGGCAATCATTATTTGCAAACATTTCCACTTTTAAATAAGCTTTATAATTATGGGTTTTGTATCGGACAACCATCCCATCAGTCTGTCTCACTGTCTGAATTTAGAATTATGTGGAAGAACCGTGAAGAATTTCACTGCTTTTCTTTGTTCGTGCACGCCTATAAATCAAGAGTTCTGAACTCTGAGTTGGATCCTGTTCTCCTGGTCCCTGAAATTGCCGACTCCATTTTAGATGCAGTCAATAAGAAGGATGGAAGCTCTAATCGGGTGTGGGTGCGATGTTACTTGATTGTAACATATGAACTACAAAAACTAACAATCCATTCTCATTTGGATGAGATATGAATACTTTTCTAGAATACTTTTGAAAAGCCGATAATGTAATGGCCAATTTATTTAGTAGATAGATCCATAAAATTTTTGCATCTACACTGAACAACAAAAAATAACAATTCATTGTCATTTAGATGAGAGAAAAATAATTTTCATGATTACTTTTGAAAATATGATAATGTAATGTCCATTCATTTGAAGAATATACTATTTCTTGTTGTATATGTCCACATCTCCTTGCTTTACTTATAGCACGGCTTTTTTTATTGCACCCCTAGGTACAATTGCTAGTTTAACCAAAGTTTATACAATTTACCGTGGTGATGGCGACAGCCGAAATACCTAGTGGATTGTGGGGGTTCGTTTGTATTGATGTCACGAATCGAACTAGCGACAATCTTTTCAAGATCTAAAAGGAACCATCCCGAAACACGTTTATCACTGGAAGTAATGCATCTTTTAATTTTTTATTATGCTCAGTACAAAATTCTTTGTGCTCGTCATGGTGAGAGCCCACTCGTCATGTGGGCTGTGGGGTTTATGTTTTTTTAATATTATTTGTAATCGAAATAATCGGAAAGAGTAATTATTTTAGTTTTTTAATTATTGTGTATGAATAAATGTTAATAACAATCATTATTTTCATTAAAATTTATATATTAAAATAATTTTAAATAATTAAATAATTTGAAAATAATCTATTTTAAAAAATTAAATAATTTGAAATCATTATATTAAGAATAGCAAAGTACTTTACAACTATATATATAGTGAAGATGTTAATATTCAATAAAACTATAAAAAAATAATTAGAATTCTTTTTATTATATTATAAAATATAAAAATTATGTTAATGGTTATACCATTTTATGAAAATGTAAGATAATGAGAAATTTTGAGTTTAAATTATTAAGTTGCTATGTTTTTATATTTAAGTTTATAAGCTATTTAAGTTTATAGGCTTTTAGATGTTATTTGAGATTTTGGATTGTAAGCGATAAATTCCATTATCCTTAGTCAACTAAACTAGGCCATAGCAAATTTTATAGGAAGGCCAATCACATTAAGAATTTAAAGATTAATTCTTCAAACCCTAAAATAAATTTTATCAATATAAATACCATAATACCATGAATTAACCAATACCATATGCCTATAAACCACTAAAAAAAGATAAACTCATTACTACTAAAATCTAATTATTTTTTTAACTATCTTTCGGTGGCCTTTATTGACGAGATAAAAAAGTGCTTAGCCGTGAATATCGAACTGACATTGGGCTGTTTCATCGACGAAGGAGATGACGATGTTTTTTCAGATAAAACAAGATTGGAAATTGCAATCCAGCTGTAATATTGTATGTACCGACAATTCCCTGATCACTTCAAGCTTGTACTCTACCTGATTGCTAGGAATTAGGATGAATACGCTAGAAGGGATAAACAAATGCATTGTTAGAGGAAAACTATGGGGCTTCTCTCAATCTGTTCAATATTTACATTAGAGAACTAGGAGAAAGTTGAGTTCATATAAATTTTCTCGGGTTGGAATCAGTATATAAGTGATATATCCATTGAGTTCTTTGAGGTGAAAGAGAAGAGGGTTTCTATGTGGACTCCTGCGACGACATGGTGCAAAGGAAAGACGAGAAATAAAAATGAATAGGAAACGAGAAATCCAATGTACAGAGTTGTGTGTCGCCGGAGGTGGGGAAGTGGCAGTCCAAGAAATCCAATGTACAGAGTTGTGCGTCACCTTACACACAATGCTTTTTGTATGAAATCAATCAAATTTGAGTATATTTTAAAGAATGGCTTCAAGTTGAGTAATCCATGCACATTTAACCTTTCTCAATAAATAACTACCACTATAAACATCTTATAGTAAAATCAAAACTTAATACTAGGTATTGGGATTCATTGTCTTTATGAATAAAAAGGCGTATTGTAGTCTAAACTATCTATGGGCACCATACTGTATAATTTAAATCATGGCTTCCAATTAATCAATCATCAGACCATGACCGTTTAACCTTTGTCAATAAATAACTCTAGGTATCTTATTCTAAAATTAGAACTTAATACCAACCATTGGAATTCACTGCCTTTATGGGAAAAAAACACATATAGTAGTCTAAACTATCTGTGACAATGGCGTCACCATCCTTCACATTAGTGCTGCAACAAGAAACGCTGGTCCTTTTTCAAGATGATGACGTTAAGAAATTTAAATTTCTAGGAAACTTCAGGAGAAGTTACAATAACCGTGATTTTTAGAGTTACTATGGAATTGGTAATTCTCTTGAATTAGCAATTCTCTGCATGACACTACTTTGGGGAAATGAACCTGGATTATGCCTGGTTTTTGTCTTTCAACAAAAGAGCCCTTTCCTTTCCCGTACAATGTCAATTATTTAGCCATCGGTTGGGTGGTAACTTTCCCAAGAAAACAGCTCAGTTCATGAATTGCTCAAACAAGTTTATTAAACCCTCTTCATCCCATCCCATGCCACCCCACCTCAGGTTTTGTCTAGAATATTCAATGCTTAGAACAAGAAAATTATAAGCTAATTACCAAGGATGAGAGAGTTGTTAAGGATGATAACTAGTTAAAAGTGTACTCCCAACCAAAAAAAGTAAAAACAAGTGCTATATTTTGTTTAACTTGAATAGCATACATACACATTCTTTACATTTAGAGTTCAAAGGTGGTTTCAAATTGAATTGGGATGAAAATGGGTTTTAACTGAGTTAAAAAATATTATTTGCCTCGGAATTGTTGTAAACAAGGACCCCATTGCCCATTATTCTTCTCTATTTCGTGTGCCCATTTACACCTACAATTTCTCTGGACGATGCTGCAAGGCCAAACTGGACGCCTGTCAAAGTCACCTCCTGCGGGAAGCACACAAACTTCTTCCATTGTGCCAGTAAACAAAGTGACTGAATTCTTTTGCTTCACTTATGGGCCTTCCTTCCCTCATCTTAGTCTGCAGGAAAAGAACAAGCAACTAGTCTTCATCGTCCTTCTAAGTCTGTAGTTGAAAAGCAAACAACCAAACAATGAAGCCAGTGGAACATAAGAAGAAAATGAATATTGTGTGCGAGAAACATAAATAGGAGAGCTGGTAATGGTCGTGTTGCTCCCTCGTATACAGACTCGGGCATAGAATGTCTCGCCATTGCTTTTCAATGGCCGCGTGGCAGTTGATATGCGCGTGACTTGAAGTGTGTCTTGGCGGCTTTGCTCGGGAAAGGAGGGAAAATGTGTGTATGGTATACAAATCTGTTTGCCTCGACATGCTGCACTATTTGCAGAGAATTTCCACAGCTCAAAATACAAGATACCAACCTGTGGATAGCAATAAATTTTGCAAATATCAGAGATTGAATGCCAATTCATGGCCATGGCCATTCCATTCATATATTAAAACAACAACTAACACTGTAATAATAGTCTGCCCACCGTATTTTCGTCTACACAGGGTAGGATGTCTGGCACAAAATGATCATTTTATGCTTACGCAAGCTTGTTGTCGGGTCTTGGGGCACAAAGTCCCAGACCTATGTCACCTATATAAACCAATAGGAAGCAAGATAAATCAAAATTTAAAAAATTCCCCAAAAATAATTGATACAAACTATAACAA
The DNA here is from genome assembly GCA_001517045.1 of Pseudotsuga menziesii. Classification (NCBI taxonomy): domain Eukaryota; kingdom Viridiplantae; phylum Streptophyta; class Pinopsida; order Pinales; family Pinaceae; genus Pseudotsuga; species Pseudotsuga menziesii. The sequence goes on along the minus strand of LPNX010978382.1, from coordinate 35,310 downwards.
AAACTATATGTTTTTGTTAAAGTAACTACACATTACTCCAAATAATCGCCTTGAGCGATTCATATATCCCCTTGTCAGGGACATAACAATAAATAGAAATTCTTAAGAGAATTTTTATTAAGGTAGACTGAAGATCAATAGTTGTAAAAACATATATTGACAGAAAATTTAAAATATATTGTATTTTCCAATGGTTATAAAGTTGGTTACAAAATAATACATATCTTATATTTTCCCATGGTTATATTTATAAAAACTTGGTTACAAAATAATATGCATTTTTCAGTTAGTAAGTTTGTATGTTTTCGTAATAGTGCTTATGAACTTATTGTGAAGTAGTAACATTAAAATATCAATTAAAAAAAATATTGAAACATACTTATAAATATAAGTGAAATAAAACATCATTTTTTTATTAACATGGGTTTTAGTAGTAGTGTTTATAAGCTTATTTTATAATTAAAAAGATATATATTCTTCTTAAAATAAACTTTGAAGGATTTTATATTTCATATATTATGAAGTTCATTTTATATATATGTTCTTATTTAAATAAACTTTCAAGGATTTTATATTTGACATAGTATGAAGTTTACCAAACCTTGGTTAATATGAAAATTGGATATTAAAATTTCATTAAAAATAAATAAAATTTCAAAGATTTTATATTTGACATAGTAGGAAGTTCATTTTATATATAGACTAAACCTTGGATAATATAAAAATTGGATATTAAATTTTCATTAATTTTATTTTTAAGGATTTGTTTTTTAAAAACCTGATATATTATTCTATCCATAGATTATATGAATCAATTCTCAAATAATTGAAACTTGAATTGAACAAAGTATAACGAGACAGACATGTTCATGAATAAAGAATTCTCTGGCGGAAGATTAGGAAAAAACTGTTTATAAATATTGCTTTACGATATGAAGTGTTTATAACTGGCATACCTATAAATAAAGTAATGAGTGAATGTTTATATAAGTATTATTAATTACTTTGTTTTGTAAAGATAATTAGCTTTTAAATAAAATCTAGAATATATAATCGTATCTCCATCATTCATAATAGATTGTTATAATTAATATCAACACAAAACAAATACTATTTAATAAATAAACAAACAAAAACGTAAAGTGATATTAAAATATGTAAACAAATTGTTAGGAACGAACATTACAATATCTCCTTTATACATGGTTATAAAACCATGTGCAAGGCACACATGGTCTTAAAATCATTTGCAAGGCCCTCCTAAACCATATACAATAAAACCATAGGTTGTTTAGGAGGCCTTGCACATGGTTTTAAAACAATTTGCAAGGCCCTTCTAAACCATGTACAATAAAACCATCCGTTGTGGCCAACATTTTTTTTTTTTGTTAGGTAGGAACATTACAACATCTTCCCCATATTGCGATTTTTTTTTGTTGATAATTCAATTTTTTTATTTTATTTTATTTTGTTAGGTATGAATATTACAAATCTCCCCCATATTGTATTGTTTTAGTGGCTTACATTTCATTTGGCGGATAGTTAAAATTTTATTTTTTATTATTTTGTTAGGTAGGAACATTACAACATTTCCCCCATATTGTGTTTTTTTTGCTCATAATTCAATTTTTTTATTTTTTTTATATTTTGTTAGGTATGAATATTACAACATCTCCCCCACATTGTATTGTTTTCGTGGCTTACATTTATTTTGGCGGATAATTAAAATTTTATTTTTTTGTTATTTTGTTAGTAACAAACGTTACAAACAAAATATCGACAAACATTACAAAATCTCCTTCATATAAACATAAAAAAATAGAAAATTCCTGGATGCGGGTGCGTGCTCCATGGATCAACGACAGACCCTCCCTCAATCTGAGCAACAGACGCGTGGAGATCAACATGCAAACCTCGACAATGATGATACTTACAAGAACCTTCATCGTCCTCCAAGCGTGGGAGTTGAGCGGGCCGTCACCTCCGCACCTGCGGCATTGGGTGGTGAAGATCTGGTTCAATCCTAGCCTTCAAGGCTTTGCTTCGACATTCATGGCGCGCACTATGGCAAGGAGGGAGAAGGTCTTGAGCCCAACGATGTGGTATTTGGATATCACGGTTCAGCTTTGCTCGACGAAGCATACCCCTTGGCTTGTTGAGCGTTTGCAAACTCATAGCGATTCTGTCTCCACAAACTGCATCTTGTTAATTGATACTCTATGGAAGAAGAAGCGTTTATGGCTTAGCAAGTCATGGCAAAGGGGTACTCCATGAAGAGCCACCTCGGGCAGGTGGAAAACTCAGAGAGGTTGTAGCTTTCAGGTAACTATAGACAATGAACCGCACTTTTGTAACAGGGTTTGTGTCCTCATGGAAGCCTAGGAGAACCATGTTGTTAATCAGAAGCTGGTAACGGGTCAGGATGGCAGCGAAATCAATCACTACTCGCTCATGAATAACATGCTCTGCAATTTAATGGAGGACATGCTTACCAATTGGGTGGAAGCCAGAGAGACGAATTAGATGGTGAAAACCAGAATCTCGGAGATAGATGCTTAGCTCACGGCAATGGAGATCCCATTCGCATGGAAAGACAATACGGGTTTCTCAGGCCACAGAGGTCTGCATGAAGCCATCCATGACTAGGGTGGTGGTGGAAGTGGTAGCTCCACGAGTGGGGTGATTCTGCATACTGGAGGCTGTAGTGGTAGTGCAACTGGGTACACCATGGTGCCTCCTCCTACTTCGGCCTTCCCCACACCCTTGACGGTTGAGCTGTTAATCAAGCGCTTGAAGGCGATGGTCACCCAGCAGCCTACTCTGCAGTAGCTACAACCTCAGATGCCTCCGAAAGTTGCCACCAACTCACCCAACCAGTCGCAGGAGGAACGATGGGCTTGCCCCATAACTGAATAAATTCCAGACATTCCACCTGTCTGATGCTCAAGCTGTCCAAGTTTTTTGGTTTTTTGCTTATAATCGTGTCTATTTCCCATGCCTGTGTCTATTTCTAGGCCTTTGTCTATGTTTATTGTAGATTCAATTCCTGTGTCTTTCTCCAGGCCTAAGTCTATGTCTATTTGGGTCATTACCTTGTCTTTTTCTAGGCTCTTTGTCTTTGTTTATGTCATTTTAATGTCAAAATATGTAACTATGTCAATTTATGGGCCTCGTCCTTTACTTTCAAAGTGGAACAATTTCGTCTCTGGCTCTCTCAAACGACCATCTTTTGAGAAGTCAAGGTGGTGGCTTCATCGCCTTCGACCTCGTGTGGTCATGATGAATTCTATAATTTTTACCTCTGTATTATAATAATGAATTCTATAATTTTTACATCTGTATTAATATATTAACGCAACTTACAACAAAAACATGAAAAAATTAAAAATTAAAAATAGTTCATAATCACCTGGCCACATGTGTTTGTATTATTAATAATATAACATTTTATATAACACATTTACGAATGGTGCCCGTGAAACTTATCCTCAATCTTTCATGAAAATGAGGGTATTCAAAAATCAACCATATGTAGTGTAGGGATGATATTTGGATAAAATAGAAAATTAAAAAAAATTGAAACACAAAGATAGTGTAAGTCTTAACTGATCCTTATCGTCAAGAATTGCAGGAACAAAGAAATGTATAATGGAAACGACTCAAATGTCGTCAAACTGTGCATAGGTACGGAATTTGCATTCAAAAGCAATCTATATTCTTTGAAAACATTCTCAAAGAAAACTATGTTTGATACTTTAATGAGTACCCACCGGCACGTTGATGGCACAAATTCTCATTCGTTAAGGTAAATGGCAAGTGTTACATTGATATTGATGTTTGGGAAGACTTAGCATTGACATTATAAAATAGATATTTTTCAATTATACTTTGTAATTTAATTTAATAGAAATAAAATATGCCAAAAAAAATTATACATATATAATAGCAAGACTAATTTATTGGTTACCAAAACCATGTGTCCAAAACCACTTACATTCTTTCTTATTTTGAGTCAAAGTTAACCCTAACACAATTTAAATATTAATTAATTAATTCCAAATGTAAGTAGTGGTAAATATTATTTAATTTATTCTTAAAATAATTTATAACTATTAACGTAAGACATTATATTTTTGTTTTCTTAAAGAGTAATTTTGGTTATAAGAAATATGTTTTAAAAAAATAATGATTTTTTAAGTTTAAAATTTAATAATTGATATTTAATATTTCATTAAAAATATTGAATATATTTAAGTATATAAATTTTTTTAATATTGAATATATTTAACTATATATAAATGTTATATAAATTTAAAAATATTATATATAAAAAATTTACTTTAATAATTCATTTGTATTGGAGTTTTTGTTAAATATTTTTTATATATGAAATTGTATTTATATCCATATTTATACTCAAATTATACCAACCCCTATAGTTTACAACAAAGACATACTTTACAATCCAATCCAATATAATATCCAATTGGGAGGGAGTAAGAAACATTTGCATGGGAAGGAGTGAGACACATTTGCAGGCATATCTACTGACGACGAATCTTAGATTTTGAAATTCTGCGATTGCACTTGCCAACAAAGTTATACTTTACACTCCCATTGGGAGGGAGTGGGACATTTCGAGGCGAGACGAATCTTTATTATTGAAATTCGTAAGAAGCCCTTTAGAGTGCTTTTTGTACACTTGATTATGAGATGATGCTGCGATTTTTGTCTACACTTTTTCAGATATGGATTTTTTTCGTTTAAAATGCTGGGAACTTTTGCTTTTGGTTTAAGGGTTAAATCTCTTAATATAATTTTATGGTGTGGTTAAATTTAGTTTTTTATATTTAAACTTCATTTATGGTTATTTTTTTCAAAAATGGTATTTCAAATAAAATTAATATAATAACTTTTTTAAAATATTTGTAATATTTATTAAGTTATGGTTTTTATTAATAAAATAGTGGAATTTTTTTGATTAGCAGGTTTGATATTAGTTGAGTTATTCATTAATATGATTGGATTTTTTGTATCTACATTATTGATTGTATCACCTTTCTGTTTAAGAGGCCTCTTAACCATACCCGCCACCAACTGTTTTACATATCAAGAATATATTAATAAGCCATGTTAATATATTTAATATGTTTTTAAAATTTAATAAATCAAATTAATATATTAATTTGTAATATTAATAATATTGGCTTTCATAAAAATAAAAATAAAAGTTAAAGTACTAGTCAATTTCTAAAAAGGTAATCATTTTTATACTTAAGAGAAGCCTATATGAAAACTTGAATACTCTTAATGTTTAAGAAAACCCAATCTGAAAAAGTGTCATTTTTATGAAAATTAATATTATAAATATTAATTTATAATATTATTATAAATATTATAAATTAATTTGTAATATTATAAATATTGGCTTTCATAAAAATAAAGAAGTTAAAGTACTAGTCAATTTCTTTTAAAAAAAGTCTATGTGAAAATTTGAAGACTCTTAATGCTTAAGAAAACCCAATATAAAAAAAGTGACTTTTGAGTATGAGGGTAATGCATTTTAAATCATAAATATAAATCTTTAAGAGAATTTTTATTAAGGTTGGTTGAAGATCTATAGTTGTAAAAACATATATAAATATAAATCCTTAAGAAAAATTTTAATAAGGTGGAGAATTTTTATTAAGGTGGATTGAAGATCTATAGTTGTAAAAACATATATGGACAGAACATAAGATATATTGTATTTTCCAATGGTTTCCTTAAGAAAATTTTTAATAAGGTGGAGAATTTTTATTAAGGTGGATTGAAGATCTATAGTTGTAAAAACATATATGGACAGAACATAAGATATATTGTATTTTCCAATGGTTATATTTATAAAAACTTGGTTACAAAATAATATGCATTTTTCAAGTAGTAAGTTTGAAATAAGAAAAGAATATTGAAACATACTTATGAAAATAAGTTAAATAAAATATTATTTTTTATTAACACATGTTTTGGTAATGTTTATGAACTTATTTTTAAGTATTAAGTTTGAAATATAAAAAAAACTTATTAAAATATACTTATAAATACAAGTGAAATAAAATATCATTTTTTTTATTAACATGTGTTTTACTCATAGTGTTTATGAGCTTATTTTATAATTAAAAAGATATATATTCTTCTTACAATAAACTTTCAAGGATTTTATATTTCATATAGTAGGAAACTTATTTTATATATATGTTTTTATTAAAATAAAATTTCAAGGATTTTATATTTGAGATAATAGAAGTTTAGATCATGGTTAATGAAAATTGGATATTAAATTTTTATTTTAAAAAAATAAACTTTCTAAGGATTTTATATTTGAGATATTAGGAAGTTCATTTTATATATAAATCAAACTTTGGTTAATACGAAAATTGAATATTAATTTTTTATTAATGTTATTCTTAATGATTTGGTTTTTAAAAACCTCATCTTATTTTACTCGCTCTTCATTTAGTGAAACCATTTCATAGCCCCTTAGTTCATGGGATATTAAAGAATACCCCTAATTTCACTATATATTGATAATTACTTACATATTTTTTTTGAGCGCTTCTAAGTACATATTTCCAATTAAAAAACCCCTATTTTTTACAATATATTCCTTGTTTTTACTAGAAACCCGTTTTTATAAACCCCTTATACTGATAAACCCACATAACCTATTCCCCACTTCTCAATATCTACAATATATTGATCATATTTTTCACAATTAAAACCCCCTTTAATGAATAAACATGATATTATATTGTTCAACAAGGTGAATCCCATGTATTATTCCATCCATATATTATATTCAAATAATTCATAATGGCCATGGCCACATCTATATGTATTATTCATAATAAAACCTGTTAATTTCCATATGAAAGTGTGTGATCATTCAATAAATAGACATGTATTTCTGCAAAATAATCTAGAGCTACGCTAAACCATAAACGGTGAAGCAAAAGAACATGCGATTATTTATGATCATAAAATGGTGCAGCGGCTGTTATACTCATCGTCGCTAACAACAGTGTATGATGTGTATCCGTAGCCACTCGGATTCCCAAAATACAGAAATCTAGATGCCGCCTCCTCCTTCTCGGCGTCCTCCTTCTGACGATCCTTTTGGTCTTCCTTGGCAGGACCCACGCTCAGAAGCTTTGCTCCGCACCCCAATTTTCTAAGCTTTTGTGCGAGATACACAGGATCTACATCTCCAACCGCAGTTAATTTTCCTTCCTCCATGTTCACTTCAATAGAGTCCACTGAAACAGAGCAGTAGCAGAATCAATAAACCAGTACAATACAATACACAACAGACATTACAGAAATGGATAGAAAATGTTTTGGCTGCATGATTCTTGCCTCCACACCCTGCAACAGCCCTCATGGCCCTTATCTTCATTTTCTCATCATCCATGCTCGATTTAAACACCATTTTCTGCACATCCAATTAATGTTTAATGACGTCGATTCAGACTATTTAATCATTCACCAAAAATAACTGAAACTGTAAGAGATTAATATAATAATATGGACCATATATATACCTTCGACATTTTGATAGCTACTGGAGAATAACAAATAATTGATCCAACCAGACCAAATTCGCCTACCGGGCCTTGAGCGATGTTTTCTAGGTTTTCCAAAATGGTCGGGATGAACGCTTAATGGGTTCCGAGAGAAATAAATAGCTACGGACGGGCAAAGCAGGTTTGTGGTAGAAAACGCTCATTCCGTGAAGGTTCTGCATATACGTGGAAAGGTCAAGGGAACGAGCTGAGTTGACGGATTGACACTCTTATGACTCTCGGAGCTTTGAGATATTTTTTCCCAGCGGAGATATCCTTCGGATCGATGATGGCCTACCTGCTACGGCTCTTGCAGTAGCTGCCGATTGCTAAGTCGCCGTTGTGCACACTCAGAATTTAAAGTATGGCCGAGTGCCGACAATAGAGGGAGTACTATGGTACTATTACTAAGCTTTATGGCTGAGGAGATATAGACAATTGAAAACACTGACAACTCAATACAAAAATTTGCTTTATAGGTTACTTTTTCACTATCTACTTTATAGGTAACTTATCTTGGTTATATTTAATTCAAGAATAATTGTTTCATATTTGCTAACAAGAGCCAGGTGGTGGCAATGTCCCGGACATTGCTACTTGCTATATGAAGAAGCTATTTGTATGTAGCTTTTAAAAATTGATGCATTTGAAGATTAATGGTTTAATTGTTATTTTGGTAAAAGAGGAAGATATATAAATGTATATATTTCAATCTTTTTGACTAGGTTTATGAGTGTCCATTAAAAAATATTAGATGGTGTCCATTAAAAAATATAGATATATATATTTTCTCATTTCTTAAATATATATTTCAATACTTAATATTTTATTTATTTATAAATTGTTTAGATGATAACCACTTAAATTGTGAAAGAAAATCATGTATCAAAACAATAAAGTAAATAAAATAAAGCATAAAATGTTAAAAACATAAAGCATAAAATCCCTCTATACTGAGGCAAGCCTTAAAAAACCTCAGAAAAAACTTAAAAAAAAACTTATCAAAACATTTATTAATTTAACTAGAATTGGAAACTTAAAAAGAAAAAAGAAAAAAATTAACCAAAATTAAAAGCATCACAATTTCTCACATCGAATTTTTTCAAACATTCAAAGCATTCCTCTTGAGAAGAGTGATGCACTCATCTTCGTTGTCCCTGATGAGTGCATCTTTGTTGTGGTTGTCATTATCTTTCCTTCAAATCTTTCCAAGATGTTGACAACCACAACAAAGGGTGCCGTAACCAAGTTTGTGGCACCCATGCCTTTTAATGCAACGCTAACCGCTGTCTCGATCGGCTTCGCCCTGAATAACATCTTTCTAAAACCATAAATCAAAATAAAGAAAAATAATACTTTAGATAAAATATTAAAATATCTTTATGAAAGGCATTCATAATAAAAAAATAAATAAAGAGATATGATAATTTAGATAAATATAATAACATAATTGATTGACTATTCCGAAATTATGAAAGAGCTTCAATAAGCACTGACATTTCAAACATTTACTGCGTCAAAGAAGAACTTTTAAAATTTCCAGAAGATTTCTGAAGTGGTGGGTAAATATTCTTGAGCGCGGCGTTGTATTTGCAGTTACGAATGTTTCGCCTGCACATACCACATTCAAAAATAAATAAATTAAAATACAAACAAATAAAATAAACTAAACTAGTTATAGTCATGGCTGCGACCTTTATTCTTTTAAAAATGCTCGTTTCTATTTAAGCTTTTTTTTCCCTCAAATAAAATAAGATCTAATAATTTTTTTAAAATTGATACACTAATTTGTTATTTGTTTAGGTAAGAATTTTAAAATCAGATTTATTTTGGTAATGAAATTGATACGCTTGGAAGCATGGAAGATGATTAGATGCGAAAGGTTAAACTATAGTATCCGTCATTGAATTATTCAACTTTCTAATTCAATGAATTACCGTTACCGTATTCATAGAATTCTCAAATTCGATGGCTGAATGCTAACTGGAAGAACAATCGTGAGAGAAGCACAGAGTGGGACTTATCCAAAATTCATGAATTCATATGTGCTCTCCAATAGGTTCTTATAAAGGAAATCTCACGGAGACAAGATGGGCGAGCGTAGTGATCTACGGTTTCAGTAATTTAGCAATGACTGTAACAATTTTGAATTTTGAATTCAATCCAATTTTAATGTTTTTTTAATACATGACATAGATCCATTTTATGGATAATTGATCCAGTGGTTTTATAAACTAATAGTTTTTGTCTTCTATACCACTGGTTTCTTTCTAAACTACCATATAACTACTGGTTTCTTTTGAAAAGACATCATTTAACTAATGTGGTTTATGTACTAATACATATTATTTCGTCCTTTCATTTTGCAACATGTCAGGTTCTATGAAAGCTCCAGAATTTTTCCCTGGTATGAAAGGTGCAGATAATAGGTCATCCAATATAGTTAGTCAAAGTTTACAATTGATCTGTAGGTAGCACCAGGTTTCCAATTCTAGGGAATGACATTAACTGCTGTGAGTGTTTTCCTAGTAGAGAGAGTAGTCAAACAAATAGAGAACGGAGCCTGTGAAGGCTGGCTGCCATTGATATACCAATCTGCACCTGAATTTCTCCGCATTGCTTGCCATAAATTAGAGTTTGCCTGCACATAACAACATAAACTATAATCCACTGCATGCGAATTAATACATTAAGACACCTCAAAATTTAGGAATACAGGTGACATGCTGATCTACGTACTTGCTTTAGAGAGACTGCTCCAAGATCGCCATTTCCATCCTCATATTCAACAAAGAATGTGAACCAATAAGGATTGGAGCCTTCGTTAATTTGGAAGTGAATCTTTTGTGATTAATAAAACGATGCATTGTACTATAATCCTCTTATATTCATAGTTTAAGAAACATGAATGTATTTGATACATCCAAAAGTAAACTTTATATATATTAATATGAAGTAAACTTTTTATATATAAATATATTAATATTAAGTGGAGGTCATTTGTAACTTTTTTTATTACTTATAAGTGGATGGAGGTTGATCTCCACTGATCCCCAATCCCAGCATTATATATCATATTACGTATATAACGACGAAGAGGAGGTCTTATACACCATAGACTCGATGAGAAACCAGCTCCGAGAGTAAAGCATGCATTATATAATAGTAATTAGTGCACTTTTACCTAGTCTTCCAACATGGAAGACACGATATCTGAGTCGATCCATGACCAGGGATTGCCTAAAACATAAAGCTTACGGGTGCATTGGTGTAGATCAAATCTCCACTTAGACCTTCGTGAGTCAAAATTTTGCGTCAAATCTCAGACTTGTGCATCAAAATGTCTCTCAGACATACTCTCACACAAGTGTATGTGTATTGTCCAGCACAGATTGGAGACATACTCTCACACAAGTGTATGTGTATTGTCCAGCACAGATTGATTTCATTGGTGGGGGTGGTTGATGTATGAATAACTAGCAGTTTACTTTATATCTTTCCAATCTTCCCTTACTTTATACACAGCGTTACACCTTACTTTATACATAGCGTTGCTAGGCTGTAGGTGGCAACAGAATTTGTTATTATTCTGATTCAAATCAAATTTCAAACATTGAGCTCACTCAATTTTCGTTGCTAGGCTGTAGGTGGCAACAGAATTTGTTATTATTCTGATTCAAATCAAATTTCAAACATTGAGCTCACTCAATTTTCATTTGAATGATTTCTTGCCAGTAACTAGTTTTAACTTTTCCATTCATCCTGATTCAAATCAACGTTAATTCCATATAATATTAGGGATAAATAGCATGTAAAAAGAATATAAATAATAAATACCGTTTGAACAAAAGAGAGACAACTCCAGCATTAAGCATCTGTGAAGCTCTATTAGGATCAGATGCCATATGGCCAAAGGCAGTACCACTGAGATCAAAGTGTGTTTCTCCATTGGACTATGGGCCACCAAGGCATTCGTCAGTAATCACCACAGTCACTGGATTTGCTGAACACAAAAGATTTTCAGTGCATTTTACCTACATATACAGACAAACAAATTTTAGAATCTAATCCCTGGCTAATGCAAATTTTGTTATTGTTTCACCAAGGTCAAGATGGTGATATTCTGTTATTCATTTTAATATACCTGATAGCAAGCTCGACAACCTCCTCCTCCTTTGAACAGATCTGCACTCCCTGCTGATACTTTTGATCGGAAAGGTTTCAGTTTCACTTGGCTGCCATATCCGCATGCACCGCCTGTAATTACAAAGCAAAAATAAATACCATTTTTTTTCAATCAAACGTCCATATATCTTGAATTTCCAAAGGACAACAATCATATTACATATAAAAATAAGTTTAAAAAAATTACTATGTTTGCCCTTACCATCATTTCCATCTCCATGTGGATTGCCATACCATGTACTAGTGGCTTTCTTCCACTTTGTCTTCTGTATCGCTAATTTGTGTTTTCCAATCAGGACATCTGGAGCAACAACAGCTTTAGAGCATAGCATTACACATGAAGTTCCAAACACAGCTACGAAATAAACTAAAGAAACTAGTCTCAACTTCCTCATTTTTTTAATGAAAGTAGTGGCATAAGTTTAAGCTAAGACTACTTGAAAGAAATCGGTTCGTCAGAAATTGAAGAGTAACCCCATTTTAGAGCAGAAAAGAACTGTAACGCACGCACCTTATGCAGGAGATCAAGTGTAACGTGCTAGTTGCTGCATGGTTTTCAAAGTGAGTGAGTGCAGAAGTTTTTGGCCAGCTGCCATATGAGATACGACTATATGAAGACACCGGGACAACACTGCTGCTGGAGAGTGGTCCACCCCTCTAACAAGTGGACGACAGGTGGAAGTGAGTTCAATTGCATGCTGTATGCGTAACGCCACAGTAGGGTTGATGTCAGTCAATCTGCATGTTGTACGAGTAACGCCACACTTAAGGTATCTGGCTCATTTAATTCTACCTCAAACTTTTCATTTTTCAATGTCATTGCTTACGTTATCACGCCGCCGGGTCTTGGGGCACAGAGACCCAAGCTAACATCACCTGCAAAGGACCAATAAAAATTAAGTTAAATCAATTTTTAAATAATTCAAAAAATAAAAATCAATGAAACTACATTAAAAACATTTGAAAACTAAAAAAATTAAATATGTATCTCGGATTAATGGACCTAACCGATTCATATATATTCCCTGTCGGGAACATAATAAGAGGAACTAGTAAAGTTATGTCATTTTGGTTTTGCAATTTTTTTTTTTTTTAATTTTGAATATAATTTATTAGTTTTTGTTTTATCGTAAAGATTATTGTTTTCATTTTTTTTGTTTTTTGAAGTAAGTAAATTTAAATTAGAAAAAAATAAAACTCATTCATGAAACAAGTTAAGAATGAATGTTTTATCTTTTTATTTATGTTTTTTTTTCATAGTTTTGTTCCATAAAAATCTTATACTTCCTATTAGAAACCTCCACCATTCTTATTGTTTATATTTAATAGTAAACTAAAAATTTTATGTTACCAAAAAATAAAAATAAAATTTAACATTAATGCATGGAAACTAAGTAAACTTTTCAATTTTTTATGATTTTATTTGTTTAAGTCCTGCTATTTTTTTTGATTAATTTCATAGAAGTATTTAAATATTTCAACATTTCTAAAGTGCATCTAAAATTTTATTTTGTTTTGTGTTTTTGTTTTCAATTCCCACACTAATTTTTTCTATGATTGGTGCCATGCCATACAATGAAAATCATAAATAAAAAATTAAAACAAAAAATTAAAAAAAAAAAGTTTTATATTATTAATGTAGGCAAACTTCTATGAATGCAAGGAGGAAAGATTTGCTCCTTTGCTTTTAATGAATTCATTATGTTTTTTTACTTAATCTCTATCAATATAGTTTCTACAATTTTCTTCATTCCTTTCCAAATAGGGATTTAGTTTTAATTTCCATTAATACACATAAAGTCTATTGTTATACATAGCTCTTGCATTCAAATGCTCATAATTAATCTATTCATGCAAGGAGGTGGCTTATAGTAAATTTTTTTGCTCATCATTTTTATGAACTTATGGTCATGACTCATTATGAACTTATGGTCATGACCCATTCTTGCATGCATTGTAAACATGTTTGCTTTAGTTACATGGTCACTAGTTTTTATTCATATATATTGTAATAGTATTTATATTTGTTCAATAAAGTATATTATTTTTTCTAAGTAAATAGTATGAAATGCTTCTAATTTAAAGGCCATAAAGGCTAGGTGGATTCACATAATTTTTTTTTTTAAATATATAATTATGTAATTGATAAAAGCTTCTGACAAGTAAAGCCATGAAGCATTAATTTTGAAATTGAGCTTGCCCAAAAAAAATGTGGCTAATAATTCCATTTAAAAAGAGATAGTGGTGTTTCCATTTTTTTTTGGTTACTATTTCCTTATTAAATTTTTGAAAGATCTATATAGAACAATCTCTCTAGAGAGATATATAGACCAATAGCACCTAAAAACTTGAATAATATTATATAATGTTTTAGTTACTTTGTAAATTTTAAATTAAAAATCATGTTTTTGAATGCATAATAAATTCAATAATTTTAAATCTTAAATGAAATTGAGAACAAAAATATTTTAAATAAAAATAAAAAAATCAACCCTATCTCATTTACATTACTACTAATTCTTATAAATATATTAATTCTAAAATTTTTATTCAGAAAATACAACATATACTTTTACAACATCATTAATGTACATTTCAATTATTTTCCTAAAGTAGGAACTTTGCTGCTCCCACTCATTGTCTTTTTTGAAAATATAATTTTAAAATAATACAATTATTATTTTGATCCTAATCATAATGATGGTTTCCATCTATTGAAACCATCGATCACCATCATGATGATAATGGTAATAAGGATATTTGTTTACTATATCCTTTGTTCCATCTCATTTGAGCATTTAGTGTTTATGCACTATTACAATTATATTTTAAGATAGTTTATATCAACTGAGAGCAACCATCACTAGCATGATGATGGTGATATACAACTTTAGTGTTTCTATAATGTATATAAGCCTATTACATAACATTTCTTAGGAAAATTTAGATCAAATATTTATTATGAGAACAATATATGAGTTAAATGAATTGCTTGTAATAACCTTTTTTCACCTCTGGAATGAGTTCAATCTTATTACGTAAGTTATGTAAATATGTTATATATGGATTTATAATGTGGTGCTCAAGGAAAAAGCTCCACTAGTGAATGTCATACATATGTATAATGTGGATATATTAATTGGACCATATGGTTAGCTTGTCATGATGACTCAAGCTATGTAAACATTATGCTGAAAAACAATATAAAACATCCAAGTTGGTGGTGTACGGAAGCAACAAAGAGGGGCTATGATTCAACTAAAGCTGAAGAGGAAAGCAGGTTCTGATGGGAGAGCATCCCTAGGATGCCATGGGTCATCCTTAGAACTCATTTAATTAAGCCTTATGGCTTGAAGTGGCCAATGCCCTCCCTTGACTTATTTTATTTCAATAATTGAATGTATGCACGAGGTTTGTGAGAATGTCCTCTTCCATAGTTATGGAAGAGTACAAGAGGATCTAATTTTGAGACTTTGTAAGAGTCCTTTTCTTTCAAGATCATAAATCAGTTAGTTGTATTATCATCCATCCTTGTATGTCCATCGGATCTACCATTTACGACAAGTGGAGACACTCCATAGACAAGAAGGAACAAAACCCTAATTGTAGAAAGAACATTGAACTAGGTGAATCCAAGATTAAACTATGTTGGAGGTAGAGACATAGTGGTAGCAAGAGATTGGAACCAAGATGGATATAGGTGAGTATAGAGGATGGGCATAGTAGGAACTTTATCTTGAGATTTATTAGTCATAATATGCCTAGGAATCCATGCTCATGAGATGCTTGAGAAGCACGAATACATGGAAATGGAATTGATTTCCTTTTATAACACTCTCTTAGATAAGTTGCAATGAAAGAAAGAGGAATCCATGAACATAATATCAATGTATATCCCAAGATTGGGGACTACAAAATAGAATGAAATCCTTCTCAAAGAAATATCCCTTGAGGAGGCAGTGCATGCTTCAATTGAAATGACACTAGGAAAATGTAACACACCTCAAAAATTGTAATTAGAAAAAATATTACATGCAGTTAACCAACAACTTACTCATGTTTTTAAGTTATTAATGCGGATGTAAGTTATTAATCTCCTTTTTCTACTTACTATGCCAGGTTTCATCGGCTGAGGTAATGGCCATATTTATCCACAACGTTTAACTACACCCGAAGGTGACGTTTTATAGTTTCCTTGCTTTAAGTTTATTTTTTTCTTAGGAATTTATTAACCCTAAGGATTGGGTGACTATACCATAGTCTTGATCCCATATATTAATGTAACAGTATGTTTACTTAGAGATTTTAACGGCCATGGGCCTTACCATAGCCTAAGCTCATGGTATTGTTACCACCTAAGTTGTACTTGGTGGTGTTATCAAGTGAGCCTGGTGAACCGGACAACAATGATTTGTTCGGAATTCAGAAGACCTTCAGACTTGCTTCTAGGAAGTGTTTTTTATCTACCACATGTTCATACCCCCTTCGGGGAGTTGTAATAAAATGTTCTAGAATGGTAGTGTCTGTAAAAGACTCAGTCTCTTGGAATTTATTTGTCAATTTGATCATCACAGAGTGTTTTTTCCCTTGGTTATTATTGGTTGTTGAATAAACAACTAATAATTTCTGAGTTTTTCACTCAATACCTCCAAAGTTGGGGTGGTCGGATTGGCATTTAGGCCTATTGAGGTTATTAGAGTTTGTGTGTCAATGTATAAACATGCTAGGCATTATGGTCGAGTCATATGAACATGTGCTAAGTCCCCCTAGGTTTTGTTTTGTTTTTTTTTTAATTTTTAATTTTGATTTTTCCACAAAACATAGGATATTTTTTAATAGTCTAATTGGAAAAATTGGTCTTGTAATAAAAGTGGGGTTAAAAGTCAGATTCAGTCATGGGGGTGCTCATTTTCTAACTCGAAGCACCTGGTAAACCTATAAACCGACTTTTCTTAAGTTTTGAGTGATTTTTCCATCACTCAGGTGAGAAAATCCAAAAAAATCAAATATTAATTAATTTAATTAAAAATTAATTAAATAATGTAGCAAATCCAAATTCCTAAATCAGTGGATTTTTCTCCGATTTGACTGAAATCAGTCTCACCAGTTTCAGATTGACTGGGAGTTCTGATTCCTTGACTAAAGGCATGATCAGGGCTGAAGAGGATCTTAACAAGGTCATGTAGATTTGGGGGTTACGCCCTCCTTTCTCTCTCCTCCACACATGTGGATCGATATGGGAGTTGGTTGATGGGTGGTTCAGTTCACTGAGTGATTTGTCACTCTGATTTGCAGTTACAGTCCAGTTAGACTCAATTCATCATCATATTAGACTCATTTCATCATCAGACCAAACTCAGTTCATCATATCAGACTGAGTTCATCATCATATCAGGCTCCACTTCACTCTCCATTAGCTTTAGTCTCTCCTTCATTCAGGCATGTGCCCCTCTTGGAGAGTCTGGCTATAAATAAACTAGATTTTTCCTCTTCCAAGCTAGTTAGAGATGGGAAGAAAGGATTTATATTGTGTAAGGGTGTGTGCAAGAAGTTGAGGGACCTTTTAGATGCAATGGTGGAGTGAAGTCAATCACTCTTAATCCAAAAAAAATTATTCATCCGAAGCAATCCCAAACCTGCCAATCCTAATCCCAAGGCTGGCAATAGGCATGCCAACTAGGATAGTAAGACAAATCGTGCCTCCATTTTAGTGAAGGAAATCACATGCACGATTTCCTTCACAAAAATGGAGGCACGATTTGGAAAGCTTATTTTTTTTTAAATTGGCCGAGGCCATCTTTTTCTCATAACTGCATGGCTATTGTACGAATGAGGAGCAAATATCGATTGTGCAAACATGATTTTGGGTGTGCTTGAGCCCTCCATCTCCACCTTTGGATAAACCTCCCCTTTGTGAGGTATTTTCCTCATTTCTTTTCATGTTTTTTTCTTTTTCTTCATCAATTTATTTTCCCTAGATTGAAAAATTAAACCATATTAAATTAAATTTTGGCCAATTGAAACAAACACCCAATGGAATTGGCCAATTGAAACAAAAATCCAATAGAATTGCCCAATCGAAATAAGAACCCCAATGTAATTAGCCAATTGAAACCAATTCTCCAATTTAATGATAAAAATTAAATAATTTTGTTTATTTAACAAAATTCATACCCAAAATTCCCATGCCCAATGGAAACCAAAACCCCAATTAACTAAAAAAACAAATGAATATATTGGGATTTTTTCCTTGTCATGTTTTTTTTTTTGGCATCTTGTACACTCTAATGTTGAGTCTTTAAGTTGTGTATTTTATATAGTTGGTTGTGATATGATACAAACCATCCCTTTGTATCTATGATAACAATTATTGATGTAGGAATTGACAAGTGGCCTCATCTAAAGGAATTACCCTGCTTTCCTCATAGAAATATAGTCACCCTCATTAACAATAGCTACCCTAGCCATTGAATATCACCCTCATCAAAATGATAATAATCTTCATTATTAATAAATGGCTCAGAAATTGATTACCAACTTCATTCAATAGCCTCTCTCATTAACAATAAATAGCTTATGAATAGACTAACGCTCTAACAACGTGATCCATAACTAGAATAGAGACTAACTACTAGTCTCATCCATATTACAATTCCCCTCATTAACAATAATTAAAACATGAAATAACTACCAATCTCATTAATTATCCCTAACTACAACCCTTTTCATTTAAATATTAGTTTCCCAATTCAATTAACTAAAATTATTATTGAACAATAACCCCTTCAATTAAAGATAGTAAAACTAACATCCTAATCGAAATGATATTCTCTCTAATGGTATCTATATTAAGAATAAGTGTCATTCTCATCGTAATAAAGTTCACTAAATCACTATTTCCATATGCATATTCACAAGGATCGTTGTGAATCCATACCAAAATCCACAAATAAACACCTTATAATTTTGATGAAACTTCTCGAAGTTGCTCTTCCAAGAACATAAATAAACACCTTCAAGTTTCGATGAAACTTCCCAATCCAAGTGTCAAAATAAGGTATAATTCAGTTTCCCATGCTTTTAACAAATATTTCGTCTTGAACGAAGGGTACTTTTTGGTTAAGGTCAAGACAACAAAGTTCAACAATAGACTCTATGAACATGAAGATACATAGGTAGGTTAATGTATTTGATTAAACATGCCAATCACATACTAGATTATACATGATGTTTAATCCAGTGGAACCCTTGCAACCATAAAATCCATAAAGTTATGCTAAATAGCCTTTGGAGTCCAAAAAACATGACACTACAACAAATAATTACATATCTAACAAAATCGTTGCCTATACTGGAATTTTATTCATCAACAGTGCATTATGCCGTCTATTCTTTAGTGTAAAATTCAAGATCAATTTTTAAGTTTACATGATATATTTAGTTTATATGTCAATAGTTATACAATTTTCAGTTCTTAGATATGTAATTATATCATGTGTTTATATTTCTAATGATATTTTATTTGTATTTATGATTGCAATGGCTACTATGGATCGTAACAATGCGGAGATACTAAGGTTTATTGGCCATTTGAGAGAGATTGGTTCATCTTGGAGGGGTGGAGATGAGCTCCATTGCTCCCTATCAGATTCATTGTTATCTATTGTTGATACGATCGCAAGATCGAATGATGTGTTGTATAGCATCGCATATTACAGGGAGAGGAAAAGGCAACAATATGCTGATGGGTTGAGTTACAATGAGGTAAAAAATATGAAAATAACAAAGCAAGCCATCTATTCATTGTTTAGACTGCCTGGGACAGATGACATCCCAGAGATCAGCAGGCCAGATATTTATATTGAGTGGTGCACTTTTCCACCCATCAAATACAAGTAGATGGATAAATGGTACATGGTTTTTGACATTCCCCCTCACAACAATAGGAAAGTACCGATGTACTTCCTCCGAAAATTGTATGCAGAGTTTGTGATGGGGAAACATGCCAACTATTTTGACATGTTGGGCTTCCAGGGAGTTGGTAGGGGAATGCCCCAACACCAACCCCATGCTAGGCATAGAGATACCAATCCACAGATACCTACACCTCGTGCCCAGCTACCGAGGGAAGACATCCCTCCTACACATGACATGGTTTCCCAGACACATGATGCATTTTTTACTCTAGCTGAGATGGTCTCTTGACACACAACCACTATTGATCAGAGAGCACCCTCTTCCTTTGCTGGTGTACAACCACCAGCTTCTAGTGGTGGAGGGACATCTATTGGTGGGGATAGAATGACATCCCATGTGCCTCAGAGCGAGCCACATGTCTGCACATCGTGCGGGGGACCCTGTTATGGTCCTGGACCAAGACATGGTACCACTGCGATGACTGGTGGTCAGGTAAGGACATTGTTTTAAAACTCTGTTATTGTTCAATTTTTAATTGTTCCATACTATATCTAACATATTAAAAGATTCATAATATATATGCAATATTTACTCTTGCAAGAGATTAATGCCTCTCACGGGGGTGGTACTGCACCCGGTGTGGTTGTACCTGAGGCCCAAAGAACCACAATTGAGGTAATATTTAAACACTTGTCATTTTGTTATTCAAATGTATAATTTTGTTAATGCATGTGTTAGTCTTGATTGATTTATTAAAATGTCTAATATTTACAATTTTTGAAGTTGCAAGAACCCCACTTAGAACGTGATGCTGGAGACATTGATATCAACGACATAGTCCAAGGTGGAATTTACAACTACTTGAAGAATGTAAGTACATGGGTTATGATTGAATCTTGTTCGAATTATTTAAATTTCTTACTGTACACTCCTTTATAGATCGCTAATGTAAATATAATTTTTAAACTTACAGATGCTAGAGGCATCTGAAGAGGGGCAAGAAATTGATGGAAGCGGTCACTCCCATGGTGGAGATATGTCCCAAGAAGGGGTAAGTATATTACAACATGTTATTTTTTCAGTACATATTATTCCATCCATTCAAATCCATGTCTAACTATGGTAACACTTTATGAATGTAGACGTCATCGTAGATCCCTGCACCGCCTCTTTGGTATGGATCTCCCCATAGTCCAAACATAGATAAGGGGGTTGTTTACACTAGATGAGGTCCCTCTTCCTTGAACAGAGTGGGTGTGCATGAGGATCAACCTACTCATCCCATGGTAATGTACACACTTCCAATGGTAGTTGTTGGTTAGCTATGTATTCACTTCACAAGTGGTTTTTCTTAATGTTATTTTCGCATGTTTACAGCATCAGGATGTAGAGTCATCTGTGTAAGACCTTAGTGGGATTGTTGATGCCACTGTCAATACTACATCTACAATAGGGATAAGTCACAGTGAGGTACATCTACTTGAATATTTGTAATTGTACATTTCATTTGTATTATTTCTGGACATGCACGATGTCTAACTATTTAATCATTTGGTGAATGTAGGCACACCCTGGTCCATTAGTGGACACAACTGAGGTTGAGGTTCAACCTACGGCTCCTCTTACTACTGAAGAGGACCAACCTCATCTCCTAGAAATGGTTTTTTCGGTGAGATGTTCATTTTTTACATAATTGATTAGTACTTTGTCATTCATGTACATGTTGATAATTCTTGGGATAATTGACATAATTTTTTTTATTTGCAGAGAAGCATGGCAATGAGGCTCACTGCAAGGACAACCACAGCAGAGGCACCTACACCCTCAACACCATAGGCACCTATACCCCCAATGGATGCAGTGAGTCTTTGTTTTATTTACAATTGAGTCATATTTTAAATTTTCAAACTTTGTTATTGATGGACAGCACTAGTTCAGTTACGTGATCAAGAAATATTTTCATTGATTTGCAGTCGCCAGAGACGCACAGTGGTCGTAGACAAAGCCGAAGAGCATCAAGGTCCGGGAAAAACAAGAGAAAGTTAGAATTTTGATGTGTTAGTCTAGGAAAAATATGTATTTTTATGTACAATCTGGAGTTAGAGTATAGGGACATGGTCTAGGAAAAATGTACTTTTGTTTGGACATGTACATCAAATATGTTTTTGATACATGTACATTGACAGGCCATAGATCTAGACCTTATATTTTTGTATTATAACTTTCATGGTATAAAAAACATTTCATATCAAGGCTCTTGAGATATTCATGGTTCAGTCTTTTAAGTGTGATTATACATGTGTGGCGAAGAATGTTTCTATGTGTAATGTTCCCAATTTTTTATATATTTTATGATTGTATGGAGATATCAGTTATAAATTTTGAGAACAATGCACAATTACAATAAATTACGTAATGACAAAAATGTACATTTTAATTGTTTTTTACCACGATCCAATTGCATATACAATGTTATATTAACAATGTCAAATTGTATTAAAAAAGATGGAACATAGGTCTAATACACATTTAAGCACCCAGCACAGCTAAGCAACTGATCCAACTTGGTGGAATACAAAAGCACCTTACCCACATAACAACCTAACAAACATTTAAAGGATGCATGAAGTTGAGACACTTAAATGATGCACCAGTGTGGTCTACATAAAAAAAAATATTTTTTGGCATGATGTCTTTCATCTAACGAATACATGGGATACACATCAAACCTAAAAGTATCTGAGTATTATAAGTTTGATTCAAAATAATGGTTATGACTATATCCTGCACATTATGTATGTCCTGCACATTATTTTATCATTTTGTTAATGTACATGGCATTTGATGAATGGCCTCGAGTAACAAATTTGAAAGAGATGAAAGTTATGTGTGATTAATGTACATGGCATTTTCAAAGCATTCGTAGCGTGAAGATATATATATTTTGTAATAATGGCGTAATAGAATGGCCTCTTGTTTCTAAATATAAACATGTTCCATTACATGGTTACTGACTTAATGGCATTGTCTCCTCCTGCATTTCATCGTACAAATGCTCACATCTCTTATATGAGGGGAAGATCTACAATTGCCTTCAATCTGACCTTTATGTGCAAAAATTTCACATTCACTTACTGAGAAAAACCCTAGTTTCCAAAATTGAAAAAAAAATGATCCCTTGTCCATGGACCTAGAGTATAGGGCCATTCTAGCACTATCGTGATGTACTGAATCCAACGAAGCTGACAGTTCATTGATCTGAGCAATGACCATCAATCTATGGAACATTGAATCCCACCTCCCACAGGATTTTAGGGACACCCGTTGAATCCCTAACCATGGCATAGAGTGGAAACCGTGCATCAAAAAGGGATTTTAGTGGGTCGTGAAAGCATGTTTAGGAAGGTTCCATGTGGGAACGCTAGTCACATGTTCACGGTCAAGGAATTTGCAAAACTGACCCATATGTGCAGAAATTGGACATTCACTTACTGAGCAAAACCCTAGTTTCCAAAATTGACCAAAATAAGGGTCTCTTCTCCATGGAAGCAGATTAGAGGGCCACCCTACCACTATCTCGATGTCTGAAATCCAACGAAGCTGACGATTTGTCGATTCAAGCAACGATCATGATTCTATGGCATTGAATCCCACCTCCTCTAGACTTTTAGGGACGCCTCTTGAATCCCTACCTGGGTCATAGAATGGAAATCGTGCATCAAAAAGGAATTTCGATGGTTTGTGCAAGCTTTTTTAGGCATGTATTATGTGGGAACACTAGCCACACCTTCACGGTCGAGTAATATGTGAACTTGACCCCTATGTGCAAAAATTTCACATTCAGTTACTAAGCAAAACCCTAGTTTCCAAAATTGACAAAAATAATGGTCTCTTCTCCATGGAACCAGATTAGAGGGCCACCCTAGCACTATCCTGATGTCTTGAATCCAACGTAGCTGACAGTTCATCGATCCAATCAATGGTCATGATTCTATGGTACGTTGAATCCCACCTCCTACATGCTTTCAGGGACACCTGTTGAATCCCTACCCGGGGCATAGAATGGAAACCATGCATAAAAAATGGCTTTCAGTGGGTCGTGCAAGCATGTTTAGGCATGTGTTATGTGGTAACACTAGCCACACCTTCACGGTTGAGCAATATGTGAATTTGACCCCCATGTGCAAAAAGTTCACATTCACTTACTGAGCAAAACCCTAGTTTCCAAAATTGACCAAAATAATCGTCTCTTCTCCATGGAACCAGATTAGAGGGTCACCCTATCACTATCTCGATGTCCTGAATCCAACGGAGCTGACGGTTCATCGATCCAAGCAATGGTCATGATTCTATGGCACATTGAATTCCACCTCCTACAGGCTTTTAGGGACACCTGTTGAATCCCTACCTAGGGAATAGAATGAAAATCGTGTATAAAAAGTGGCTTCCAGTGGGTCATGCAAGTGTGTTTAGGCATGAGTTATGTGGGAACACTAGCCACACCTTCATGGTCAAGCAATATGCGAATTTGACCCCCATGTGCAAAAATTTCACATTCACTTACTTAGCAAAACCCTACTTTCCAAAATTGACCAAAATAATGGTCTCTTCTGCATGGAACTAGATTAGAAGGCCACCCTAGCACTCTATCAATGTCCTAAATCCAATGGAGATGATGGTTCATCGATTCAAGCAATGGTCATGATTCTGTGGCACGTTGAATCCCACCTCCCACAGGCTTTCAGGGGCACCTGTTGAATCCCTACCTGGGGCATAGAATGGAAACTTTGCATAAAAAAGGGATTCTGGTGGTTCGTGGAAGCGTTTTTAGGCATGTGTTATGTGAGAATGCTAGCCACACCTTCACGGTATAGCAATATGCAAATTTGACCCCCATGTGCAAAAATTTCACATTCACTTACTGAGCAAAACCCTAGTTTCCAAAATTGACCAAAATAATGGTCTCTTCTCTATGGAACTAGATTAGAGGGCCACCCTAGCACTATCTCGATGTCTTGAATCCAACAGAGCTGACGGTTCATTGATCTGAGCAACGGTCATGATTCTATGGCACATTGAATCCCACCTCCTACACGCTTTTAGGGACACCTGTTGAATCCCTACCCGGGGCATAGAATGGAAACCATGAATAAAAAAGGGCTTCCAGTGGGTCATGCAAGCATGTTTAGCCATGTTTTATGTGGGAACACTAACCACACCTTCACGGTTGAGCAATATGCAAATTTGACCCCCATGTGCAAAAATTTCACATTCACTTACTGAGCAAAACCCTAGTTTCCAAAATTGACCAAAATAATGGTCTCTTCTCCATGGAACCATATTAGAGGGCCACCCCAGCACTATCCTGATGTCTTGAATCCAACGGAGCTGACGGTTCATCGATCTGAGCAACAGTCATGATTCTGTGGCATATTGAATCCCACCTCCTACAAGCTTTCAGGGACACCTGTTGAATCGCTACCCGGGGCATAGAATGGAAACCGTGTATAAAAAAGGGCTTCCGGTGGGTCGTGCAAGTGTGTTTAGGCATGTGTTATGTGGGAACGCTAGCCACACCTTCACGGTTAAGCAATATGCGAATTTGACCCCCATGTGCAAAAATTTCACATTCACTTACTAAGCAAAACCCTAGTTTCCAAAATTGACCAAAATAATGGTCTCTTCTCCATGGAACTTGATTAGAGGGCCACCCTAGCACTATCCCGATGTCATGAATCCAACGGAGCCAACAGTTCGTTGATCCGAGCAATGGTCATGATTCTGTGGCACCTAGAATCCCACCTCCTATAGGATTTCAGGGACACCTATTGAATCCCTACCTGGGGCATAGAATGGAAACCGTGGATAAAAAAGGGCTTCCGGTGGGTCGTGCAAGCATGTTTAGGCATGTTTTATGTGGGAATGCTTGAAAAGTGCATTGAACTTATTATTACATATTATAATAGTATGTAATTACAATAAGAAATTGCTTACATTGAACTCTAGCCTTTTTAGAAAACCAAAATAATCCATATCAACGGATCACATCAAATAAATTAGGTTCATGTAATATTAAATGTGGGAGAAAGGTATGCCATATGAGGGGCCAAGTGCCAAGCGTTTGATTGGTTAGCAAAAACCTCAAATCCCAATTATGCTTCCATCATTATAATTCAATATTGCATGACATTCACTCCCATTCTTGAAAATTTAGAAAACATTCCAATCATAATCATGTGTCTATAGGAAAAAGCTTTGTTAGGAGGCAATATGGGATGTAAATCACCAAATTTAAACCATAATACAATGTATTGCATTGAAACCAACTAATAAATACCCAAGGTATATCACATTTTGATGTTACTTTGCACTTGCATCATAACAACGTACTAGGTATCATATACTTGCAAACACAAATGCCAAGTGGGATTTCAAATGTATGGTGTAAAAGTGTTTACTTGATTGAAACACATTAATATTTTAGATATACAAACATGAATAATGACCATAATTAAACTAAGGACTATGTGCAATGCATTTTCATATGAAATATATATCATGTGTATCAATAGTCTAATATTGTTTTTTATGTTAAATCATTTTATTATGCAACTACAAGCATTGCAAGATATTTTGTAAATGATACAAGACATCATGGCATCAATGAACCATAGTATTTATGGTATATATATAATTTCGTCCATAATAAAAATCAAATTCCATCATGACAGAATAGTGCAAAAAGTTTGAATTGATTTTTGGAATAAAAAATGAAATCTAAAGAATGAAGGCTGAGTATTTGAACAAAGGCTATAAAAGTGAAAAAAATGCTTCATCTATAAGTATGATTGCCTAAGCAATATCATATTATATTAATATTTCTTGAAATGTTTATTTTAATTACATAAATAACATATGAAAAAACTATTATATTTAAAGGTTTCAATGATCTCAGTACATGCATACTAAATTCAACTTCATGAATCAACATGATTTGAAGCATAAGTCCACTGGATTTGAAAAAGTTGAGTTGGACATTAGATTGATTCTGAATTGAGTTGTGACAGTAAGATAAGATTAGGGTTAGGATTAGGGTTTCCTAGGTAGGGTTATGGTTATGGTCCATGCATGTAAAACAATAAAGCCTAGTTAGGGATAGGGTTTTCCAAGTTTGGCCTTTGTTGGCATGAAATGGATTGTCCAGCTTTGGCCCAAAATCTCTTATTATATTTTATTATCTTTTAATTAGAAATTAAACTTTTAAATAAATAAAAAATGAGGTGAAATTCCAACACTACTATGCACTACCCCTTTGGCAATGGACATGCGGGTATAAGAGGTGAGCTGTCAAGAAGGAAATTATACAAGCCTTAAAACATAAGTTTATCATTTCGGCATCTTGTTTCCATCATCCTAGTTGTATATATCGGCTGAAACATTGACAATATTACCTACTTGAAAAATTAGGGTTTTAGTCCTGTAAGAGAGCCTACAAAGAACTTTGATAGGTATTACCTACAGAGGTACATGTATGTATTCTAATGTTATATTTATCATGTGAATGAGATCTTGAAATGTTCATATGATTGATATATATGGTTTATTGATCATACGTAAAATTTGGCATGTTCATTAACTTGACATACAAGAGAATTTTTGTCATATCTATAAACAACATTATGGGAAATTTCGCATATCAAGAACAAAAAATTAACATATTCATAAGAAACATACATGGGAAAATTAAAATTATGATACATACCTCATCATGCTAGATCCCACCTAATATCATACAACCGATCATCTCTTATAATGATGGTCTCCATTAGTCTCTCGTGCTTTGTATCCGGTAAGAAGTAGCGTAGAAGAACACAAAATTGACATATTCATAAGAAACATACACGGGAAAATTAAAATAATGATACATACCTCATCATCCTAGATCCCACCTATTAAAAATACAACCAAGCCCTCTGGATCATCTCTTGTTATGATGGTCTCCATTAGTCTCTTGTGCTCTGTATCCGGTAAGAAGTAGCGTACCTTCGATGAATTCCGACTAGGCATTGTTCGTACCTGGAGGTTTGTACCAATGATTAAGTTGGTAAAGTGATACACACTTCCACCTAGTTTGTAATCCCTGTAAACATATCCACCCTTCTTTCTTGCATTGTTGTCATGTGTAAGATATTCACCTTTAACAAACCATAGACCCGACATTAGTCATGGACATAATGAGGGTTTGCTTGCCCTCTATACAATGTGCCAACCAATAATCACCACCCCATTCACTATCTTTTTAGGCAACCACTACGTATATGTGTCCTGCATAGTA
This sequence comes from Pseudotsuga menziesii, assembly GCA_001517045.1. Taxonomy (NCBI): domain Eukaryota; kingdom Viridiplantae; phylum Streptophyta; class Pinopsida; order Pinales; family Pinaceae; genus Pseudotsuga; species Pseudotsuga menziesii. Next base: position 7,272 of record LPNX010978382.1, on the reverse strand, counting down.
TGATTGTAGGTATATGATCAAATATTTTTCATGTGATACAAGGGCATTAATGTGAGTTTCAAGACTACGTAAATTTTACAAAAAAAGTTAAGGAAATGCATCATACCAGGTTGTACAAGGCCTGATACATGATCAAAATCTATAGAAATAGATGACTGGTCTTCTTCCAATGGAGTTAACTGAACAATTGCATGCTGATCAAGTGGAAGTGATATGCGATCCCATCCATCAACCCAATCCAATGATTCACACACATCCCAGTCACCATCACAACAAGGGGGGAAAAAACAAGCGAGTTTTCTGGTCCAAATTTCAAATACTGGGTTTTTAGAGCTTTGAACTGAATGAAAGCCATGAGTCCCAAGAACAGTCTTGTATTCCCATGCATGTGAACAAT
>LPNX010978374.1:0-15288 GCA_001517045.1 Pseudotsuga menziesii | reverse complement strand
CCACTCAGAGACGAAGACCAGGATATTCTGGAGCACATTTATAATATCACAGCGTAGGAAGAATATTATATTGATCCTACTGCCAAAGGTATTATGGATTGGTAGTGTGACAGCTCCTGTATGACGGATTCAGACGATGGTTTAGAGAACTGGCAGAACTGGCTATATGAGCTACATGGCCATAGATGCGCCAAAATTACCAAGTCCCTCAGATGGCTTAGTTCACAGACAAGAACCCTAACCGCTTCTGATGGTTCGACAAACCCATAGGAACCCATTGTACCAATACCCACGCAGATGCTGGCATTGCCGAAAGTGGAGAATCTGGATTCAGCATTAGGAGTCACCACAGCCAGAAGCTAGACTACCCATAAGAAGTTCCTTTCTAGCTGGAAAGATTGTCAGGTATCCTTCCATCTGAAATTTATGGCGAAGCTCCAGAGGGTGCGCAGCAGGTTTAATGGACAGAGTAGGTTGCAGGACCACTTGGAACATTCTTATGGAGCATGGACACTTGTACCTCGAACAGACTAGGTACCTAGGGTTAGTCATACTCAGGCACCTGCGGTAGAAACCCGGTATGTGGAGGTTGGGCCTCGGCACGCTAATGTGTCTCGTACTAAAGAAATAACCCAGGCCCGCCCTCACTGGAAAACAAAAAATGCTACAAGAACGAAGCTCACAGTTTGGTCGCAGAACTCATCTATCTATGCCGCAGGTAATTATCCTCACGGAGGTCCTTATCATGACGCAGCTGTGGTACTGGTTGCGCCGCAGCATAAAATTCGACCGTTGGAACACTGCCCATTTGGTGGCGCCAGTACTTTAATTGCCTTAATTGCCTATCCTATGGATATCCGCCAAAATTTAGTGTCGTGGGAGCAGGATCTCTGTCAGATTTGGCGCCTTCAATGCACATTTATGACCGATAGGATCGATGGATTGCATAAGAAGACCCCCAGGCAACGGCATTTCCCATTATGCAGTTTCACAATTGAATCTATGTCCACCGATCAAGAACTTCAGGACTTATTAAGCGAGTTTGAACAGACAGGGCTGTGGAACATTGTTCACCCCCGACCTACACTTGCAGCATGTGAGGAAACCCTACCAGCATCCATTCCACCAATGCAAACACGGTCTGCTAGGAAACAGTTTAAGCCTGAAGTTCATTCTAAGCGGAACGAAGACCGATACAAGCGATCTGGGAAAACATCACAGGATTCCGGAATGGATCGACCTGGTTCAGTAGACATCCCAAGCGATGGGGAGGAGCCTATTCCACCACGACGGCTACCATATGTCCCACCTATTCGACCAGGAGTTAAACCCCCTTGGCAGAGCAAGCAATTCACAATAGGTACTCCTTCACTGCCACCGGGTGTGCAGCTGGTTGGGTCCATGACAGGGAAGATAGACCGGCTTAAGTATTCCGACCATGATACAAGTGACCATAGCAAGTTTCTGCAGTTCACACCAAAAAAATATTTGCACTTTGTCAAGTACCACGAGGATACATTGGTAGAAGTCAAGCGGTGGGCTGTCGGCTTGGATCGCATTGGTCTGCTGAAAATGCTTGACGTTCCACACTTCGGTCGCAGCCCGCAGGTGACCATAGTGGTCAAACAGCTGGTGGCATTAGTTCATGGTGGCTACTTATGGATAGGAGACAACAAAATCCCTGTCAATGGTGAGCTCATTCAGAGAATCACTGGCTTACCCAGAGCAAGGCCTAACCCGGTGACAGAATTCCCTTCGAAGCATGAGGATACAAAGCTTGCACAGACCATGAAGGAACATTTCGGCCTGACAAAGGGAAAACGTGGGTATCACACTTCTGCGATTAGGGAGCCTCACATCCGCTTTGCAGCAGAGCTCCTAGCCTGCAAGGTCATGCGAAAGTGTAGGCCAACTGAAGTACCTGCCCTGGTTATCAGAATTGCTATGAACTGCGCTGAGGGTTACAGCTACAACTGGGCAGACTATATTGCGAAGGAATTCCTGGAAGACGTTCACGATGCGCAAGAGAAAGGTAGGCCCTTCCACTACTCATGGTTACTAGTCCTTATCACATTGGTAGGATGGAGAGAAATTCTTGAGACATAGTTCCCTGATGCTCCGGAAACCACCTCTGGCGCAGCCAGGTACGCATCACTATGGGTTTCCCAGGATAAAAAACACCAACAGATGACAAATTATGTGTTTGCTTTTTATATGATGGATATCCAGTTTCAGATGGCAAAAACCCCGCAGCTCAGTCAGACGTTATTCTCCCACTATCACGGTGCACTCACCTTCAGTGCCGACATGCATCATATCTTCATCCAGGCTCGCGCAGATGAATAGCACCAATGGTTCAAGCTACCATATGTAGTCACTGAGGGTGATATCCGGGCAGTAGTTCAACACTGTCCGGTTGAATGGTTGAAAGATGTCGGAACAAAACCTCACATTCCAGTCCCCATAGTTACCAATGTGGGCGCAGGGCCTAGCCACACACAACAACAAGTCCCCCTGGAAGACAGCGAAGAACAGACTGAGTCGCAGCAGAATGATAGCAACCAGGGTGGAGGAGAGGAAACCGAAGAAGATGAAGGACAGGACTCGGTCAAAACTACTCCAGACCCTAATAGACAGGATAAGCGCAAGACACCAGACGCAGAGGAAGTGAACAAACCACACTCCCAAAAGAAAGCGAAGGCGTCGAAGGATAAAAACATCGACGACCCTACTGGCTTGACAAGTGAGGAGCTTGATGAGGCTTTGTCAAAATCCACCAAAGTTCTCACCAAGAAATGGTTCGAGTTTGCGGCTGCACACTTGCACGCCATCACTGGTGTCGCACAACACATATCAGAGCTGAAGGCTTTAGCAGCACAATCGACGACCGGCACTGTAGCTAGCAGTACTCCAGCAAATGCACAGCCTGACCTACGACAATGGCCAGCTCGAGAACACAAGGGCCAAATATCCACTGCTGCCCTTATCACAACTGATGTAGCGTCTCGTGCAAAAATGACCATGAGAGTCGGAATTGATTACACTAAAATGTCCATGATAGAACTGTATCTCTGCCAGTCCGCCATCGCAAAAGAAATTCAGGCCCGGGATCATTATTCCCAAATCCAACTGGACGACACAAGGAAGCAGAATGACATCCTCGCAGCAAAACGTAAGTGGATTACATTGGTCAAAGTGCTGGATGAAGCATGTCAGAGTCTCCCTGACTTCGACGTGCAGCTGGTGGAAGAACCAGAGCAAAGACTAGCTAGGTTGAAAGACTATGTGCGGTAGTCTCGCAGTGAAATTGAAAAGCTCAAAGTAGAGCATGAGACCCAGATTGCGGAGTTTCAACTCCACATCCGTCCAGAAAGTCCACCAGAGGTCAAAGACCAACGCCACGCAGACATTCAAGCGTCCGCAGCAAAAATTTCAGATATTGTAAGCAACACATCAAAGCTGTTAGAAGACAATGTGGAAACCTGGACCACCCTGCAGGAACATCCAAGACTTGGGAAACTGCAAGAAACCATTCGACAGAAACAGGCAGAATTGGATGTAGTCAAAGCCGCAATTAAGACTCTACCACCCATGGAGAAAATGATCAAGGTAAAGCGTAGCAGCGAACTCCAGCAGGAAATTGAATTATGCAGAGTAAACGCAACAGACATGGAAAATGCTATGCAACCACTTATTAGTGAAGCACTTGAGCTAAGCACTGCTGCAGACACTCAACTTAAAGTCCTGAAAGAATATGACACATTTGCACAGCAAAGGGCTACCGAAAACTCAGCCGAGGTACTGCAGGAGTTGGTAGAAAAGGAGCAGGCCGCTGACAGTATCATCTGTGATCTCAACAAGCAGTATGCTATCCTCGCTGATAAAGTTCGTCTGCCAGAGGAGCCACAGAGTGCCCCGGGATGGGACACTGGTGAGTCTTAGGGGCCTGTTGGGGCACGCACCCTAACAGTCCTTAAGATAGGTATCTTCGCGAGCTAAAGGAGTTTGTAAGCGGAGTTATGACTCAAATTAGTCTTAGGGGTGTCGGGGTTAAGTCAAAACCCCCTTTTTTGTAATTAACCCATGGTGCAAGTCTAGGGTATAGGGTTTGCGCTGCCCATGGTTTAAGCCCATGGTTTTGTAAATAGTGCGCTGTATAAATAAGCACTTGTGTAAAGATGAAAGGTTATGTTTTTTGGATGAAAATAGAATTAAGGAAAAGCTAAGGCTATTTTTTTAAGAGAAGGTTAAGTCCCAGCTGTGTGCGTGGACAACCTCTGCAGCTGTGTGCGCAAAGGGTTTTGTAAGAGATTAAAGGAAATCTGCAACTGTGTGCGCGGCTTAAGGGACTTGAAAGGAAATCTGCAGCTGTGTGCGCAGAGGCCTGCTACTATGTGCGTGGCTTAAGGGACTTGAAAGGATCTGCAGCTGAGTGCACAGATCAGAACTGTGATTTTGTAGCAAGTTGAATAAAACATAGTTTTGTGGACGTAGCCCCTACACTGGGGGTGAACCACGTTATATTTGGTGTTGTGGTTCTTGTGTTGTTTCTATTTCTGATTGTCTTTTATGCATTAATAACTGTATACATCTGATAAGTAAGATCATTAATAATAAATAGCTTCGCTGTGAATTCCCAGTAAAGGGTTAAGCAAGTCACTGTTTGTTTATTTACCCGCGAAGCTGTGTTTAAATGAATATTGGAACTCTGTGATTATTGGTTATAAGTTATTAAAGGCTAAGGTACAGTAATATCCCTCTCTGCTTGCAGAAACCTGATTCTGCGGCACCCCATAGCTGTTTCGGGTGAGACTGCAACCTGCGCGCAGGTTGTTGCCGAAAGGGCCAACACTGTGGGTCTTTTGTTGGTGCGAAGCAAAAGGATTAAAACCCGGGTCTGCCCTATTTCCCAACAAGGTCTTATAAAATTTTATAGATGCAGTAGCTTAGATGTACTCCTTGAAGTGTTCAAAGAATCATTTTCTCTGACACCATTTGTAATGAATATAGTAAACAATAAAGCATGATAAGCTTGCATACACACAATATACACTAAAATGCATTAGTGGCACTTCTCTAAAAAGTATTATTACAATGAATCACAAAATAACTCCTTAGACATTAAGAGATTACTCTGAATAACCTAAATACATCCATATACAATAATCATAATCCAGTGCATACAATATTGGCTATATTGACATTGATATACTTGTTCTCACCCATTGCTCATGCTTGCCCACTACCAGGGTAACCTACTATTTACATATACATATGACCATTTAAAAAATTCCACTTGAAAATGATTCCTTTATACTCAATGAAAGATAAGCATTGCAATCGAATAGGATGGGCACCACGTGTCTTGTTTCCAAGGTGAAATAACCTTCAAAATTCAAAGGAACAATTACTGAACATAAGTGCTTTCATTTGGTTAATTCTCCTTGACATGATGGGACTCTTCCCTTTCAATTATTGAGCACTTACACTTGGAATGAACTGGTAATCCATGTCTCCAGGGGTTTTAAATTTTGGTGGGTGTCTTGACATGCTATTGTCTTCACTACTTAAATGTAACCCCATAATATGCTTGTTTTTCCTTGGGATAGAATGCCATCAAGTTATTGAAATTCCATCATATTTATTTTNCCCCATAATATGCTTGTTTTTCCTTGGGATAGAATGCCATCAAGTTATTGAAATTCCATCATATTTATTTCTGTATTCATGATTTTATTTATTTTTAGATAGAGGATTGAGGTACATTTCAAAATACATATTTGTCAACTATATTGATCTATATTCTCCTTTATATATTTGTTTTCAACTTTACACCTTTCCATTCAACTTATATGGGTTACAACTTAAATTGTTTTGATCAAGATATTAAGAAGTTTTAATGGTTGTAGACCTTTTTATTTTATATCTATTGTTTAGAGTTATAAATAGCATTCCAAAAAAGTTAATAGAATTCTAGACTGATAAAGCAGGTTCGAATCTATTTTGAATCTATTTTAGTGATTTTCAAGGTTGAACCCAATAAAAATAGTGGCTAGTATAGGATGACTATTCTAAATATTATTTCTCGTCTCTTTTATGTCTGGAGGGTCCAAAAGGATTGGGAATTTTTGTTGGGAAATAGGGCAGACCCGGGTTTAATCCTTTTGTGTCGCACCAACAAAAGACCCATAGTGTTGGCCCTTTCGGCAACAACCTGCGCGCAGGTTGCAGTCTCACCCGAAACAACTATGGGGTGTCGCAGAATCAGGTTTCTGCAAGCAAAGAGGGGAATTACTGTACCTTAGCCTTTAATAACCTTATTAATCAACAATTATAAAGCTTTACCATTCATTCACATATAACTTCGCAGATAGATAAACAGTCGTGACTTGCTCAACCCACTACAGGGAATTCACAGCGAAGCTTAATATTAGCAGCGATCTAACTTATCAGATGTATATAGTTATTAATGCATAAAAGACAACATAACAGAAACAACACAAGAAACCACAACACCAGATATAACGTGGTTCACCCCCAGTGTAGGGGTTACGTCCACAAACTGTGTTTTATTCAACTTGCTACAAAACCACAGTTTGATCTGCGCACTCAGCTGTAGATCCATTCAATCCCTAATAATCCGCGCACACAGCAGCAGGCCCCTGCGCACACAGCTGCAGGTCTTTCCTCAATCTTCTTTACAAAAACCCTCTGCGCACACAGCTGCAGAGGTCGTCCACGCACACAGCTGGGACTTAACCTTTTCTTACAAAATCAACCTTAGCTTCACCTTAATCTTTCTTACATCATAAAACCTAACCTATCTTCTTTACACAAGCGCTTATTTATACTGTGCATTTTTACAAAACCATGGTCTTAAACCATGGGCACCCAAAACCCTAAACCCTGGATTTAAACCAAGGGTTTATTACAACAAAAAGGAGTTTTAACTTCCCTCGACACCCCTAAGACTGTTTTGACCCATAACTCCGCTTACAAAATTTCTCATTAACCGCGGAGTTACCCAACCATGGAGTACGCGTCCCAACAGGCCCCTAAGACTCACTAGTGGCCCGTCCCGGGACACCCTGTGACATCTCAGGAGGGAGAATCTTCTGCGCGAAGGTGTTGAAGCGACTGTTGAGGTTATGTAGTATGTCGTCAGCTGCTTTCTCCTTTTCCACCAACTCTTGTAACACTGAAGATGAATTTGTATTAGCCCGTTCCTGCGCAAAACTGTCATAGCTCTTCAAAACTTTGAGCTGGCTTTCTGCAGTATTACTCAAATCCAATGCTTCATCAACCAGGGGCTAGAACGAATTCTCCAGCAGCATTACCCTTGTCCTGCAGGATTCAATTTCTTGCTGAAGTTCCTTGCTGCACTTCACTTTATCCATCTTCTGCATAGGTGGCAGCGTCTTGATTTCTATTCTGACTGCATCTAATTCAGCCTGGCGTATCTGGATGGATTCCTGGATCTTACCTACATCTGGATGGTCTTGGAGGTTCTCCCAGGCTTTGATGCTGTCTTCCAGCAATTTGGCAACGCTGGCTGTATTATCTGATATTTTTGCTGCCGAAGCCTTGATGTCCCTATGGCGCTGTTTCCGGGCCTCTGGTGGAGTCTCAGGAGGGATGCGTAGTTGAAGTTCGGCGATCTGGTGCTGGTGTTCTGTCTTTAACCTGTCAATCTCATGGCGAGATTGCTGGGCATAGTCTCTCAGCTTAGCAATTCTCTGTACTGGTTCCTCTGCACCTTGTAGGTCGAGATCAGAAAGACTCTGATAGGCCTCGTCCAATGCTTGCATAAGTGTAGTTTTTTTATGTTCAGCATCTATCTTCTTTTGCGCTACTTCTTCTAGTTGTGCTGCGACGATTTTGTTTTGCTTGAGAATGTCTTCCAATTGGATTTGGGACAACGGATCTCGTGCCTGGATCTCCTTTGTAATTGCTAGCTGGCAGAGGTGTAATTCTGGCATGGTCATCTTTGTATAATCGATCCCTACAGTCATACTCATCTGGGACCGGGAATCTGCATCGGTCAGTATCAGAGCTGCGCTTGATACTTGGCCTCAGTTATCTTTGGTTGGCCATTGCCTAAGATCCTGTTGCACGGTCGCTGTAGTGCTACTTGTCGCAGTACTGGTCGCTGATTTTGCTGCTAACTCTTTTAGCTCTGAAACCTTGTTTGCTATACCTATGAGCCCGGCAAGATGCAGTTGGGAAAACTCGGACCATTTTTTGGTAAGCGTCCCAGTAGATTTTTCTAGAGCCTGCTCCAGCTCATCCAGTGTTACAGGGGCCTTTTCTTCAATATTTTGGTCCTTCGACGCTTTTGACTTTTTGCGGGACTTCGGCTTCTTTACCTCTGCTGCTGCTGGTGACTTGCGCTTGGTTGATGGGCTAAGATCTGACAGAGTCTTGCACAACTCCTCATCCTGATCATCCTAGCCGCTATCGCCGTCCTGGCCATCACCATCCATCTACGAATCACTCAGGTCTTCGCTTTCTTCTAATGGGTTTTTTCTGCTTCGCCTGACTAGTACCTGCGCCAAGATTTGTAGCTAGGGGAATGGGGATAGAGGGTTTTTTCCCGACATCTTGCAACCACTCAGCTGGCCATAGCTGAACAATGCCCGTGACATCTAGTTCGGTTACTACATAAGGCAATTTAAACCATCGATGTCGTGGATCGGCACGGGCTTGAATGAACACATGATGAAGATCAGCCCTAAAGTTCACGACACCCTCATATTTAGAGAACAACTCATTGGTAAGCCGAGGTGTTCACAGAATCTCCATGTGGATACTCATGGCATAACAGATGAACACAGTGTTCGTCATTTGCTGAGTTTCCTTATTTGAGGATAGCCAGAGGGAGGCATACCTTAATGCCTCCGGCCGGCCTGGATTTACTTCGACAAACTGAGCTTCGGTGGGTTCTTTCCACCCAACTAATGCAATAAGGATTAACAACCAGGAGTAATGAAAAGGTCTACCTTTTTCCTGTGCATTGCGAACATCCTCCAGGAATTCCTTTGCAAGATATGCGGACCAGTTGTAAGTGTATCCCTTGGCGTAGTTCATGGAAATCCAGATAACTGAAGCAGGTACCTCAGTAGGCCTGCATTTCCTGATGATCTTGCAGGCTAAGAGTTTAGCTGCAAAACGGATAGGTTGTTCCTGAATCACGAAGGTGTGATACCCCCGTTTCACCTTGGTCAGGCCAAACCGCTTCTTTCATAGTTTGCGCAAGCTTTGTATCTTCGTGTTTTGAGGGAAATTCATCTCCCGGATCAGGTCTTACCATAGATAACCCTGTGATATTATTAATGAGTGTGGCATCAATGGGGATTTGCTGGTCTCCTATCCACAAATAGTCGTCATGCACTAACGCCAGCAACTGTTTGGCCACTATAGTCACCTGTATGCCACGACCGAAATGTGGAATATCAAGCACCTTAAGTAGGCCAGCGTTGTCTAGGCCCGCAGCCCACGGTTGCACTTCCAGTAGGGTTACATCATGTTCTGGGTATTTGACGCGGTGCATGTATTCGGTCGGTGCAAACTGGGGAAACTTGCCATGGTCATTTGTGTCATGATCGCTGTACTTGAGCCGATCTATCTTCCCTGTCATGCTTCCGACCAGCTGGACTCCCGATGGTAGCGAGGGTGTGGTTAACGTGACTTGCTTTGTCCGTCGAGGAATCTTGGCGTCTGGGCGGAGAGGTTGGAGATAAGGTGGCCGTGGAGATGCAATGTTCTCCCTATCCCCGGCCGGTACCTGTGCTGAACTGAGGGGATCCATAGGGTGTGCTGCCGGCGTTTTCCCTATTCGCCTCTGCCGATCTTGGTTGAGCTTGGAGCGAATTTCAGTTCTGCACTTTTTTTTAGCAGACCGAGTCTGCATCGGTCGTGGTGGTGTTGGTTGGGCGTCTTCACCGGGAACAGAAGCAGGCGACCGATTAGAGCAAGCTATCAAGCCCTCTCGCTCAAATTCTCTTACTAACTCGTCAATCTCTCCCTCTGTTGTCATGGGTTCACTCATAAAACTTGACGAATTGCAGAATACACTTTTCCCTAACTTAGGCATCTTCTTATACACACCATCAATCACATCGGGCAGGACGGTGCATTGAAGGCACCAAATCTTACGAAAATCCTGTCCAACTGTTACCCGATTTCCGATAATCTTCTTAGTACAGGTATTTAAGGCAATTAAAGAACTACCGCCGCCAATTTGGCTGTTTTCCAACGGTCGGATTTTGAGCCTCGCTGTGTTTCTGGGCCTCGGCAGAATCGCGGTTGACGTGTCGGGAGAACAACCAACCCCAGCACAATAGTGCCCTTCGACCCGACCTGGTAATATCTGTGACAGGACTACTAGGTGTGATGGACTGGCGTCTTGGCTCGGCCCCTTGGTTTGGTATTCAATTCCTGGGTGAGCATCGTGTGCCTTGTCGTGGTTTGATCGCAAAGCTATATCTAAAACAGGACCACTTTTGTTAATAGAAAATGTAATAAAAAAGCTATCAACAAGATCATCCCCACTTACAGTACCGTGTCGGAGATCAACCTCCATATGCCAATTTTTCGCTATAGGTTCCAAGATATGCACGAACTGATGCACCCACTCCGTGCGAGGTGTGTTTTCCCCTGCTGCATAATACTGCTTCAAATGTCCCTGAAGGCTATTCTGCCTCTTGAACGTGCTTTGCACCTCATGAGCTTGCAGGAATTCCTGGCAGGTTCCCCGACTGGGGTGAGACTTTTTATGATCGGTCCCCCATGCTGCTGTAGCTCCTAGTGCCGTCTCCAGAGTCTGGGTGCTTTGTGACTGAGGTACTCGGTCAGACACATGTGCAATAAATTCTCCAGGGTCTGTCATCCCAACATATGCAGGCAATTCTCTGGGTTGTGCACTAAGGCATCTAAGAGACTGAGTGAGTTGCGCGCATCTGTGGCCATGTAACTCATACAGACGGTTATGCCAATTCTCCAGACCATCGTCTGAATCAGACATGCAGGAGCTATCACATTGCCAATCCATTACACCATCAGCATCGGGCTCGACATAATCTGTGTCCTTGGCTGTGATGTTGTAGATGTGGTCTAGAGTATCCTGCTCCCCTTCATCTCTGAGTGGTTCTGTATATCTTTCTCCTTGGGATGGGTCGAGGGGTATGATAACACGCAGACCATTTCCTTCGAAGGTCATCTATCTCCTCTTAAGGTTGATGATTGCAGCATTGGCCATGGCCCACTCAATTCCCAACAGGGCTGGATAAGGGTTGATGTCATCAATGATCTCGATAACTTCAAAATCTGCTAGAGTACTAACCCCATCAATGTCTATTGGAACACTAAGAAGTCTCCCTAAAGGTACAATCCTTTACTGGTTAGCTAGTCGCAGTTGTATAGGTGACCAAACCAGGGAAGGCTTTCCCATTTGTCCCCAGGTCTGCTTGGGGAGGACATTAACATCTGATCCAAGATCCAAAATGACGTCAGTCATATCATATTCCCCTATCTGAACGTTCAATCTCATTTCCCTTCCCGTTCTTCGGACACGACTAACAGTTTTCTCCTGATCAATTCCTCTCTGAGGGTCTGTGACAGCAAGAACTTTTTGCAGCTCTTTTAAAGCATTCTGATTCCTCAAGAGTTTCATATAGCTCTGCAAGAAAGAGGATAGTGTACTTACTTTATTCGTCGAAGCCTCTGGTGGCTGTGAAACCTGCTGAGGTTGCCCCACAAGTACTTCGACGGCGCCTGGGTTAACAATATCACACTGGGCCCCCTGGACTGGTGCTTGGTCCTTCGCAGGGTCAAGGGCTGGGATTTTCTAGGCGGCCTTACGTGTGCACCCTGTGACAGGTTGCTTTGGCGTGTTTTGAATATGCGTCGTAGCTCCACTCCGGGTGACCACATTGATGGCTGCGGCAGGTCTCTGCTCAACGGAAATCAACTGAACATTTGGGGTAGGGCCACGGTTGTTGTCCGTGATCTTTGCGAGGAGCTAGGGGCACTGTTCAATCACGTGGTCCACTGCGTGGCAATACCGACAGGTTGTAGTGGGATTCCGATAGTCGCGATCCAAGTGGCTAGCTTGGTTACAATTGTAACACACAACCTGGCCTCTACCTCTTCCATTCATCCCACCACGGCCGTGACCGCCAAAAGCACCTCTTTCGGAGGCACCGCCGCGGTAACCATAGCCATCATTATTCTGGGCTTCATTGTGTACTTGGTAGGCGTCAGAGGTGCGCTCTCGCATAAGGTCATAGCTACGACACTCTTCTTCATTATGCCCTATGGACTTGCAGAACTGGCAGTAGGGTTCTTGGGAACTTGAACATATCTCTGAAGAAGATGGCAGTGCTCAGGGCGATGCTGGCCAGAGGTTCGGCAAATCTCACAATATAGAACACCGGGATTGAATTGGTTGGGCGCGCCCATATTTAGGTAAGTTTTGGCCACGGGGCATTGGTCCCTGACCCTCGGACCGACATTGCATACACCAGACCTCCTCTCGACTGGTTTTAGCTTTCTTCATGTCGCGAAGCTCTAGGGCCATCGCTGCCAGCTGCGCTTGGATTTGGGAAATACCAAAATCATCTCCGACGGGGGCGGTCTCTAGCTTCATTGCGATTTCTAGAGCCTCTTGCTGGTCAGCAACCTTCTGTTGCATGAGCGGAGTTCTGATATGCAGCAATAATGCGGCGATAAACCATTCCTTGTGCTGCGCGGGGCTAATGGTGAAGCTGACTTGGTCGAGTAGAACTTTGAATCTCTAGTCAAAGTCCCACACAGATTCACCGCGCCGCTGTTGAATCTCTTTGAGTTCAGTGATACTCAGGGATTCTGATTTCGGTTTCTTAAATTCCTTAGTGATAGCTGCCTTGATTTCATCCAAAGTGGGGTGCTGATTACTAGAGAATTTCATGAACCAGGTCAAAGCCCGGTCGCAAAAGGAAGTAATGAGCTGCGCGGTTCTCACATCCAGTTCTGTAATATTCTTTGCGTTCCAGACGACCTCACCTAAAAACCAGAACTGTTCTGGATCTTCTGATCCCGTTCCTTTGAAGATGGGCAGCTTAATGTCATCAGCTAGGTGGGCCATGGTGGTTCTGGGAGGGTTGGGAGGGGAGCAATATGTTGATGGGGGGGGTTTACGAGGGCAGATTGACCTGTGACCGAAATACTCGGACTTGGTTGACTGTCACACCGTGACCAAACTTTAGGGGTAACAAAGCGATGCTAGGGGGTGACGGGAGGGTTTCCAACCGAAGGGTTTATAAGGGGAGGTGCGGTGGCCTGACCTGAGGAGTAGGACTCAAAATCTCGTTTGTACCGTTACTCACTTCGCGGCAAGCCACTTTGCTCGTCGAAGGTATTCTCACTTGCAAACATATGTCAGTACCACTAAACTAACAGTCCGATTCAAATAATAATATACCCTTTTCAACCAATAGTATTTTAATCTTCAAGCTTAAGGAATTTAAAAACTTACCGCGGGGACCTTTGAAAACTGTCGTTCAGCTTCGCTGAAAGAGGTGCTTGTGTCAATGGCGAACTCAGTCACAAAGGCTTCCAACGTTCGCATTGTCCAGAAGTCGACAGCGCGGGATACCTCGTTGTTCATGTGTTGCACAAGATTGACCCTTGCGGGAGTCCACACAGGAATCCGTCGAGCTTGAAAGTTCGTCCTTCTCTCTGTTAATCTATACAACCACTAGTGCAACTCTATGTGGATATTACCAAAGAAAATTTCATAAGCATCACAAAAAAAACATACCTTTGTAAAAAGTCACTTGTGCTTCGACACGGATTCGTATTCTCTTGCTGCGTGAATGTCAGACAAATCTTAGCAAACCAATCACTGATTTCCTTCACAGAGGGCCTCCAGAACATAGCCCTTGAGGTACGATGTAAACCCCTCTTGAGCAGGTACTGAGTTCAACCGGAAACGGAACCAATTTGTTGGGCAATAGGGCAGACCCAGGTTTAATCCTTTTATGTCGCACCAACAAAAGACCCACAGTGTTGGCCCTTTCAGCAACAACCTGCGCGCAGGTTGCAGTCTCACCCGAAACAGCTATGGGGTGCTGCAGAATCCGGTTTCTGCAAGCAGAGAGGGGAATTACTGTACCTTAGCCTTTAATAACCTTATTAATCAACAATTATAAATCTTTACCATTCATTCACATATAACTTCGCAGATAGATAAACAGTCGTGACTTGCTCAACCCACTACAGGGAATTCACAGCGAAGCTTAATATTAGCAGCGATCTAACTTATCAGATGTATACAGTTATTAATGCATAAAAGACAACATAACAGAAACAACACAAGAAACCACAACACCAGATATAACGTGGTTCACCCCCAGTGTAGGGGTTACGTCCACAAACTGTGTTTTATTCAACTTGCTACAAAACCACAGTTTGATCTACGCACTCAGCTGCATATCCCTTCAGTCCCTAATAAGCCGCGCACACAGCTGCAGGTCTTTCCTCAATCTTCTTTACAAAAACCCTCTGCGCACACAGCTGCAGAGGTTTTCCACACACACAGCTGGGACTTAACCTTTTCTTACAAAATCAACCTTAGCTTCACCTTAATCTTTCTTACATCATAAAACCTAACCTATCTTCTTTACACAAGCGCTTATTTATACTGCGCATTTTTACAAAACCTTGGTCTTAAACCATGGGCACCCAAAACCCTAAACCCTGGATTTAAACCAAGGGTTTATTACAACAAAAAGGAGTTTTAACTTCCATTGACACCCCTAAGACTGTTTTGACCCATAACTCCGCTTACAAACTTTCTCATTAACCGCAGAGTTACCCAACCATGGAGTACGCGTCCCAACAATTTTACTTGCTTGTAATGAAGTCAAATTCCTATAAACAACTGAAGAAGTCAACCTTTCCTGAATATTATCTGGGACCATACCATGATTCATAAATCTAGGATGTTTTTCTTCATTGCAAAAGGAAATTAAACATGTTGAATCCAATGCTTATTCATTTTGCTCTGTTAAATTGCCATGGTTTCTTGGATTATTGACTCCAATCTAATCCACATAGTCTAACATTTCTTTATTTTCATATGTTGAATTTTTTCATGTTTGATCCATTTTGATAAGTATTGTCCTAATAGTTTTTCCATTGGTCACTTCAGGTATAGGTGAGCTCCACACATTAACTTGTAAAGATTTCAATACGAATGCATTTTTTACCACATTGAGATATTCCCCTTCTAGTACCCAAATGAATTTT
>LPNX010978373.1:64568-97630 GCA_001517045.1 Pseudotsuga menziesii | reverse complement strand
GTGGAAATTGCAATCTCCAATCCTTACCTTGTCCTTCCACCTTGTTCTTCAACACCAATTGAAAGGAAGCTCCAACTCTTTATCCTTTCCCCTTCCTGCCACCATGAAATAGATGTAGATACAAAATTATGACTTCCATGAACTGCAACTTTCACGATATCTGATTAACAACTTCCACAATCTACAATTTTTACGATAACTAATTTGCGACTACCTTTATCTATGATTTTGACACATACTGTATATCTTCACACTTCTTAGTTTTGTTCACTCTTCTAATTTTCACATTCTTTGTTGCTCTGTTTTACTGCTTTGCACATTCAACTCTCTGGTGTTTCATCT
This sequence comes from Pseudotsuga menziesii, assembly GCA_001517045.1. Taxonomy (NCBI): domain Eukaryota; kingdom Viridiplantae; phylum Streptophyta; class Pinopsida; order Pinales; family Pinaceae; genus Pseudotsuga; species Pseudotsuga menziesii. The sequence continues at coordinate 97,288 of LPNX010978373.1, read as the reverse complement.
TTGTGGATCAACGAGCCATTGATACCCTAATAATTTGAAGCTTGTCAATTCAAAATATTATGTATCTTATTCATCTTCAAGTTTATTTCAACATAATATCCATCTCTTGCCTATTTATACTATTCTTGCTCAAAAGATGTGTCCATAAGTTGTGGTTCTTTTGAGTTGGCGACACCCATTCTTCCTTATTTCTTGGTCAAGCTAACTACCTCATTCAATCTTTCGTTGGTGAACATCTTTTGATAATTTATTCTTGTGGGGTTTTGCACACTTGAGTCCAACAACTTGGTGGTATTTGCGTCTATGGCTTCCATATCTTGGTGGGGTTTGCACACTTCAAGCCTAGAGATTTATTCTTTATATACTTCTTCAAAATGGCTGCACATCTTTAAGTCTTCATACTTCTTGTTTGACATCATCATGTTTTCTTGTTTGACATCAATGACAACACCAAAGTTCAACATAAATCTCCTTTCGATGCTACAAACCATAAGCACATTGAACATATTAGTCGAGCTTCAAACCTAAGTGGGTCGCAATATTAGTCAGTTGAACGCCTTCCAATATGGGACGCCCACCATTCAACTTTAGCTCCATGAGTTGAATATGAACTATCTTAAATTGAACAAATGCAATAAGTTTAAAAACCATACACATTTACATAACTTTAAAATATAAAACAATTAGGGAAACCCAACAAAAAATAATTGCATGGAGAGTAGCAAGGTGCTCTTGTATGAGGGAGATATTGTCACATAATGTAAGGTAACACTAATTAAAAAAATCTATGTATGCTCATAAAAGAAAAAATAAAACCACATAAGTAATTAAAAAATCCATGTTAAACTTTGATTTACCAAGCATTAAAACGATCAAAATTCTTGGGGTGTAAATTTTTTTAAACATTAAACAAATTTAAGTTAAAAAAAATTACATCTAAAAAAAATCTGATTAATCAAGTCTGTCACTTTCATTTCCTAAATTAATCTCACACATTTAATTCACATATCTATCTCAAAGATTTGAAATATCATTAACAATTAAATAGAAACATTAAATATCCAATTTATCACAATATCATACGTGGAAAGAAAAAAATATGGAACACAATGGTGACTTAGGTTGATGAAATCAAGTCCCGGCAACTGAATTTCATTAGGGTTTCAAATAATTTGATTAGTCTAATTGACAAACCTCGATTCAAGTCCTGGCAATGGCAAACGGTGATTAGGATACTCGAAGGTAAAATCTGTTTTCAAATTATTTGTTAAGGATACTCGAGAGACCTCGGTTCAAGTCCCCGCAACAAAGTCTCAGAGTAGAAGGCTAAAATTGTGATGAATTGAAATGCGTCTGCTCACAAATTCGGGTCGATTGCGTGGAAGGTAAAATCCCAGTTGCCAAGAATGGCAAGTAAATTGAATGCTTCAGGAGTTAACTGAATACCTATTGACGTTCTCTTTTGCAATTCACAATTCATGTAAATTTGAATTGTAAATGTGCTAGTCGACATAATCTTCTTCATTAATCATTTGGTCACGTGACATTTGGAAAGAATTGCTTGTTTGTCTTGACTGATTCAGTCGCCTACTCCTGTGTGTGTTTAATTGTTGATTTTCATCCCACGTTGGAGTACTCCAGTCAATCTGAAAGTTGAGAAAACATTCAAAGACATAAATTATTTTCAAAATCATATGATATGCGTCTGCCGGGAGTCGAACCCGGGTCTATTGCTTGGAAGGCAATTATCCTAACCGTTGGACTACAAACGCGACTTATATTTTACCCTAACGTTATCAAGAAACTGGTGGGATCTGTGCATTGTAGATCATCTTAAACTTACCTTCGCTTTGCGTTCGATTCAGTCCATTTCCATATCAAGTCTGAAGTGTTAAAACCCAAACCCTAAGTCGAGCAAATGCAAATTCAAGTTCTATGCGCATGAATTCAAATATATTGACAGACTGTCTAAATTGCGAGTCATAGATAGAGATTGTGAGTTGGGAAGAAAACTCTTCTGAGACTTAGCTACTTATTTTCACATCTCTCATGGGAAATAAATATGTGAATACATGCAGTTTTATTCGTCTTTCTGAAGACATTCCATAAAATTGGAACTATCCAAAGAAGATTGGCAGTGGGATGCCTTAAAAGTCCATAAAAGCATGTAAATCTGAGGGTGCTTCAATGAAAACTTTTCTTATACTCGTTAGTCTCCAAGAAAAAAATCATGCCCTTCCCGGCGCTGATGCGCTGATGCTTTCTTGTGATAAAAAAAAAGGGTTGAAGTGTAGTTTGCAATTAAATGCAGAGATTAAATAAACAATTTAATCACAAAAAAAGTGATATAGTATGAAATAGATGAAATCTATGGGCTGGTTAGCATCTCTTCCGTTGTAGTCTAGTTGGTTAGGATACTCGGCTCTCACCCGAGCGACCCGGGTTCAAGTCCCGGCAACGGAATTTCTCTTTTGATTTTACAGAAAAAAACGTTGAGGTCATGGATTAACAAAACAAAGAATCGAATAGAGCTGTGTCTGTTATTGGAATGCTTTTAGATAATTGAAGTATTCATTCATTTCAAAGGCTACCTTCAAGTCCATGGAAATAATGCAGCAGATAATTTAAGTATTCATTCATTTCAAAGGCTCCCTTCAAGTTCATGGAAATAATGTATGGTCCTGTATTTTTCAATGATTTCTAGAAGCAAATATATGCTTATGTTGTTGACTTAGTTTGAGAAGAGTTGCATGATTGATTGAATGTGAAAGCTTTCTATTTGAAAATCTAGATTCGATAAGGTATTGTATTGGCAAGTAAAATATGTATCTAGTGTAAAAAGTGGATTTTATCATAGTTATTGAGCTTGGTATCAATAACTAATCTAAGAGGAAACGTCGGATTAAAAATGAATATAAATTTGAAATATATAATGTATGTATGGAATTTTGGAACAACTTCTATGGCACTCCCATTTACATATCATCTGCTCAACATCAACGTTATTTTTTACTCACTTGTGGCCACACTTCGCATCTTGGTGGCTTTCCTTTTGAACTCGTAAGAATCGCCTTACTTGAGGCCTTCCCTAGTGAAGCATGGCCTAGTGACATCCACATAGGACAAAGGGTAATCATTCAAAATGCATCATATTAAATGATGGATGAGGACCAGAGGGTCAAAATCCATTGCCCCATTGTGGTCTATAACAACGAAATCTTTTTGGGGCATAACTCTTCATCAATACATACACATACTTTTTGGAACAACTTCTATGGCACTCCCATTTACATATCATCTGCTCAACATCAACGTTATTTTTTACTCACTTGTGGCCACACTTCGCATCTTGGTGGCTTTCCTTTTGAACTCGTAAGAATCGCCTTACTTGAGGCCTTCCCTAGTGAAGCATGGCCTAGTGACATCCACATAGGACAAAGGGTAATCATTCAAAATGCATCATATTAAATGATGGATGAGGACCAGAGGGTCAAAATCCATTGCCCCATTGTGGTCTATAACAACGAAATCTTTTTGGGGCATAACTCTTCATCAATACATACACATACATCATAGTTGGAGCAAGTGGTAGTGGGGTAGTCGGAAGAAGCACCATAACCATTGGAAGAAGCACTAGAACCATTCTTTCAATTTTTTTTGTAGAACAAGGCCCATTTGGTTTAATTGCAGGCTATAATTAATTGCCCATTTGACCTTAAAAAAAGAGGGTCAGGCTAATTTTCTTTGTGTCATCCCAATATTTCAAATTTTCATTTTGGTGCCCTCAATTTGAGTTATTGGCATGCAACACATTACTGGATTGTGTGGACAGAAGGTGATCCACACCATCATCCACATACATACAAAGTGTGTATGGGTATAGAATAATGCATGATGCATGTTCATCATTGACAATGCATACACCAATTGAGTCATGATTATGCTTGACATAGTTCCTCATAAAATACACTATGTATTGTATTCATGCAAGGATGTTCATCATTGACAGCATATACACAAAACAAATCACGATTGTTCCTAAAAAATTTCCTCAGAAAATAAACTAGGGAAGAGATGCCAATAGGTGAGTGGGGAACCAATCGTGGAGATATGAGTGGTGTTGGCTAACCTCAATCTTGGAAAAACTAGCTACCATAAGTGGTTTATAAAAATACTTTATGTACAAGTCATTGCCAATATTTTCATGTTTTGTAAATTTCTTATTAAAAACATTTCTTGTACACTTTGTAATAAAATGAATATTTGAAATTTGAAATCTCATTTTAAGTCACATTCATTTTAAGTCACATCAATGTTCACCCATTGGTTTTACGCAAAAATACACTAAAATACGCTAGGACTTGACAACTTGGAACTTTGTAGTTGACATGGCATCATTTTGGATTTTTCACACCTCAAGACCAATATCGTTAGATAGAGTGACATGCCAAAGTATATGTTATAAAAATTGGAGGAAAAAAGAGCTTGGGAACATGGAGAATTAAGTTACACAAAATGGGTAAAAAAGTTGCACCACTATTGGCATTTGTCCCCTATGTATTCATGCAAGGATTCTTGGGAACCACCACCATCGAGTCTAACAATATATTAACAGTATGTCACTTGGTGGTTAGTGATTGCTAAAAGACCAGGTTTATCAACATGTAATCAGTCACTGTCATTTTGGTTCTTCCAATTTTATTGTCTTGACTTAACATGTTTTGTGCCCTACAATTTCACAAGTTCACTTGGTGGTGCTTAAGGTTTATCATTTAGGTCCATCTCCTCTATAATATGTCTTGGGTTGCATCTTCTTTTGTGTTAAATTGTTAGCAAAAAATAGTGAAAAACCAAGATAAAAATGGGGTTTTCACTACTAGTGCCAAACGATCAATGTTGTTGTGGATCATCAAATTAGGTTCTCTATAAATAGATGGCCCCAAATTCATTGACAATTTCATCTCCCTTACATTGTTGATTTGTTTAGGCATCTAATAAAGAGATGGAGCATGACATCCACTACATGCAATAACTTAGAAGTCGCAGACAATATAAATCATAGATTTGCTTCATTTAATGCAATAATATTTGATTATCATCCCTTTCAATTTGTTTCATTCCATGCAACAAGCAACAATTAAAATCCTTGTAGCTTAAGGGAAGGTAACTTGACAGTTGAACGAGATGGATGTAGGGTTATTGCATGAAGGATAGGGAGGTATATGGGTTGGTAAGGAGAGATTGACACTAGAATGGAACTAGACTATTACTTAGTTGATTAGAGAGTTGACGATGAGGAGGTCATGTGGTTCATGTTCCAATAGCATGAAGAGGTAGTGGAAATATGGCAATGTTCTAAGGAATACAAAGAGGATGGTTTTGTGGATATATATAAGGTCTCCTAACCTTTAGATGTGTTAACTGGAGGGGCGACCGATGGAAAGTTTGTAATTGTCAACTCCCAATTCCGTGCACAAAGGGAATGTTCTACATTTATTGGCATTCGACTCTACTACTTGTACCCCGCTTTACTACTAACTCCTCTCCCCTAAATAAAGTAAATATCAAATTGGTTTTAAATATACGAGCCAGTCTCCAAATCACATTTCATAAAATAGAACCAAAAGCGTTTAACGGGATTGGTGCTAAATGGAAAAAAGTACATCAATGTGCTTCATCGAGAGAGTAGAATACCTATCATAATATATTAATAGACATCAATGCAAATAGACAAGATTTTTGTCTTCAACACAATGCCACACCCTAGGCTACAATGCCCAAGGGTGAACATGAGCGGTATGAAGTCCAACGAAGCCAATGGGATATTATAAAAATGATTGCATTGAGAGTAGCGAGGTGTTCTACGACACAGTATGGGGAAGATGTTGCCTTGTTACATTACGTAACGTAATGTTCCGAAAAATAAAAAAGTAATTAAAAAAAATCACGTGGACTCATAAAATAAAAAAATAAAACCAAATAAAAAGTAATTAAAAAATCCATGCTTGCTCATAAAATAAAATAAAAATAAAAGCCAACATAGATCCATCTTAAACTTGAATCTACTAAGAAGAAAAAGTTTACACCTCAAGGAATTGGACCCCTCTCGGTGCTTGATAGAACCAAGTTTATTCAAAAACCATGTTTAATAAAAAAATTAATATAATATCAAACATTGGCATTTAAAATATGAAAAAATGATTAGTGATTAATATCACCAAGCAATTGCATTGCGTTCCTACTACATAAGGACTTAAAAATGCCCATTAAATGAGTAGTAAAGAAAATATCACTTTCTTTAGTCCATATGAGGGCATTTATTAACTTTTCCATGGGATGATCTATCCATCGTGTTGGTCTGGAGACTCTTTAAATATGAAAAATAATCCTTTAAATAATCATAAAAGAAAATGAAGTTTTAATAATATGTTTAGTTTTTTTTCAGAGGAAAAAATACCAGTCTTTGTTATTCAAGAGAATCAAAAGACATCATTTACAAAGCATCTTTGTGACTGAGCAAACTTCAGCATCACAATGCAACACATAGACATAAATTAACATTCTATCGATTGCATCCAGAAAAAGAAAAAAAGTATGATCATAGCAGACTTTTCTCATCATCCCTAAAATAGCAGGTCAGAATATGCTCAGTATGAATCGAAGATGATCATCAATCAGAAAATCCTGAGCAAAACTTGCTAGCAGAGAGGACTCTAAACAAAACAGGTAAAGTATGAGCAGGCATAAGCTGAAGGTCAAAGACTGTGGAACAAGAGACCCAACAACTAAAAAAGAACAAAATGGCCTTCATTTATGACCATACCATCCAGATTTTCAGAGAAGAATCCATGACCCATATCCATTTTCAAGGCCTATTTAGAGAGTCCATCTGCCAGCGAGTTATGCTCACGGAAAACGTGCTTGAAAATCACATGAGGGGCCATTTGAAGCATATTTATTATATCCTTACACCAGTGCATCAGAGCAGGAACATCAAGTGCCGCAGATCGGTTGATCCAAGAAATAATAACCATTGAATCTCCATAAATCAAATTTATTGGAAGACCCATCAATTGACTAACTTTAAGAACTGCCCAGAGAGCCAATAATTCAGCTCTAGTATTAGTGCTATGACCACATCCCATGATGAAACTGAAGTAATGATACTCATTTAAAAAGATCACAAACCCTGAGCCACCAATATTCTCTGCTGCTGCCCCATTGAAAAAGTCACAAGGAAAGGACAAACTTGTATTAGGACCAATATCCCGAACTTTATGAGTTTTTAAAGGTGCAGGATGAGAATTTAAGAAACCTTCAATCCTGGTTATTAGAGTAGGGAAGGCTGGTTTTCTATTTTCAAATATGTAGCTATTACGAAGAAGCCAAATACTCCAGAAAATAAAAAATGGCAGATATCTATAAGTAGCAGAGCGCAATGAGGAGCTAAACCACTGAATCAGAAATGAGGAGACAGAATCGTGGAAAGGGATAGAGAACCCAAATTTTGTGGCAAAGTATGCAAGAATACACACACTAAAAGGACAGGTCAAAAAGAGATGAAAAATATCCTCCAGATTCCTTTCACACAAAACGCATCTACCCGGCCCCTGAAAACCTTTATTCTGAAGCTGATCCCAAGTTAATATACGACCTCTAGCCAATATCCATGTAAAACATGCTATTTTCAGTGGTATATGTTGAGTCCACAGGAACTCCAACGAAGGATCTTGAGGCTCAATACAATTGATAGAGATGCAATCATAACCTTTAGCAGCCGATAAGGTGCCAACATAGTTACTCTGAGACCAGAGAAGGGTATCTAGTTGATTAGAAAGTTTTATCCTTCCATAATCCAGCCCCCGGATAAACTTATCCCAAATAATTTTCCACTCACCACATAGGTCGAGCTCTTCCGCCGTGAACCAGTAGCCTGAAGCAAAGGGAGTAAGATTTCTGGCTTGAGCAAGTCTAACAATCCCATAATCTTCCAAATACTCCCTCATATCATTTGGAAGAATGAAAGAGGAACCCAATACTACCACATGATTTGCACCTAAACGAATAGCTGAACCATTACCAACATGCCAAATCATCCCTTTACCAATCCACGGTAAAGTAGCAATGAAACCTCTCCATATAATCGAGATGTTTCCAAAATCAAATATTTTTTCCCTTAGCCAAGTATGAACAGGCCTGTTTTTCAAGTATTTAACAGATATGAGCTGATGCCATATGCCATTACTATTAAGTGCCAGCCAAAAGCTTTTCATTCTCAAAGAAAGACTGAAACTGGGCAAGTGTTTTATCCCCCAGCCACCAAGTGAGGTCGGACGAGCCAGTAATTTCCAATCAGCAAGATGGTATTTTTTATTATTTGTAGAAGAGCCCCAAAGAAATGAAAAGATCAATTTTCTGAGCTTGTCAAGGATAGTGGCTGGAATCGGAAAAAGGGACAACCAATAAACTGGAATACTCGACAGAACCAATCGAATGAGGACAAGACGACCACCAATAGACAACATTCGGCTAGTCCAATGGGTAATCCTCTTTTCAAATTTAGAGACTAGCCAGTACCAATCCTTAATCAGATAACCTGAAGGCTTCAGGTAGTAACCCAGATAATCAAAACCTCTATTAAGAGATTCTAATCTGAAAGGAAGATGACCATTGATTCTTCGAAGGAGATCCTCATCCAAATCACTGTGAAGGAAGCAGGATTTTTTTAAATTTATTCTCATACCAGAGGCCTCACAAAAGATATCGAGGATGTCTTTGAAAGCCATCCATTCCTCAAGGGAACCAAAACCAAATAAAATCACGTCATCCACAAAAAGTAAGTGTGTGAGGAAGAGTCGAGCCGAGATTTTAATTCCTTTAATCTTACCAATCATTTTTGCCTCTTCGATCAAAAGGCTGAGACCTTCTATAACCAAGATAAACAACAGAGGAGATAAAGGACAGCCTTGTCTGATTCCACGAGAGGCCGAAAAAAAGGAAGAAGGAGAACCATTAACAAGGACTGCAAAATTAGCTGAAGAGATACAACCCAATATCCAGTTCACCCCAACCAAAGGAACTCCAATTTGTAAAATAATAAGACGGACAAAGGTCCAATTTACCCGATCAAATGCTTTTGACAAGTCCAACTTTAGGATGAGAGCACTTCTTTTGCGAGTTTTAACAGTATGTAAAACTTCCTGAGTTATAGCTATGGGATCAAGGATCTGACGATTCTTAAGAAATCCGAACTGCTGAGGATAAATGGAAGCATCTAAGAAGGGCTTAAGTCTCAGAGCTACAATTTTTGAGATCAGCTTATAGCAAAGATTACAGAGAGAAATAGGGCGGAAATCAATGCAGGTAACAGGAAGATCAAATTTAGGAATGAGAGTAAGGAAGGTGGAGTTAAGGGCTGGAGCCACTCTGCCCAGGATCCTAGAATTTTCCACCATCTTAACAAGGAGAGGACCCAGGAGGTCAAAAAAAGTCAAGTAGAACTCAATAGGCCAGCCATCCGGGCCTGGAACCTTATTTCTTTTAAATGATTTAAGGGCTCTTTCAACTTCCGAAATAGTGACAACACTCGTGAAGGCCTCTTTCTCCTCAGGATCAATAAAGGAGGGGAAAAGATGGATAACCCTAAGCTGGGCAGCAATGGTAGTCGAGTTATCATCTTCAAAAATCTTCTTGAAATGACGGGTCCCTAGGGATTTAATACTAAGATCATCTGAAACCCAAGTACCACTTTCATCCTGCAAACTCCAAATCGCATTATGATTTTTTCGGGCTGAAGCCACCGCATGAAAATACTTTGTATTTGCATCCCCATTTAATGCCCAAGTAACCCTACTTTTCAGTCTTGCGGAGTAAATTTCATGATCTAACACCTTCTGTAGATCAGCCTTTAGTGAATTCAATCTGAGCTGCTGATCATCAGTTAATATAGCTGAATTAGAGGAAGAAAGAAGAGAATTAATCTCTTCTTCCAAGAAGATTGACTTATCCTGCATCTTTTGAGCTTCGGCTTTAGTCCAAGATTTGACTTTATCTTTTAGGACACGTAGTTTAAATGAAAGTTCAAACATAGCATCCATCGAGTTATCAGACTGAATACATGGCCATTCTGCTCTTATCATCTTGGTAAATTCCTCATTTGTTAACCATGATTGGTTGAACTTAAAGGGATAAGTACAAGCACTCTGATGATCCAGCCAGTCAAGAATGACAGGGAAATGATTAGAAATCCCACATCTATGAGTCCAAACTCTATACCTAGGGAGAGAGCTAACAAGATGATCGGATATTAAATAGCGATCTAGTCTTTTTGAGATACCATCTTCCCCCATCCTACCATTCCTCCAAGTAGGGCCTGCACAGGAGGGGGCCACATCCACTAGGTGATGGTCAGAGATAAGCTTGGAGAAGAAAGGTCCCAAAGGATCCAAATGCGCTCTGGAACCCCATATCTCTGAAGCATTTAAAGTGAAGTTTAAGTCACCAGCCAGGATGATATTAGGTAGATTGAGCAAACCAACAAAGGCCACAGCATTCCAGAAAGAATCACGATTCAAGTAAGGGCCGTAGCAGTTTAGAATAGAAATATCTAAAGAAGAGCCTCAAATGGATGCTATAAGAAGGATACTTCCAGCTGTATGAAAAGCTTTACATTTCAGAAGTTTAGGATTCCAACCTGAAAGGATCCCCCCAGAGAGACCTTTAGAACTAAGAGCACAAAACTCCCATCTCGGACAGAGCTTGGAAAAGGCAAATAAGGCAGGGTACGAACTGGTCATGGTTTCTTGAAGGAGAACCACATCAGGAGAGAGAGTGACAATCAGATGATGGAGGCTTTTTTGCTTGGCTAAGCCTCCCAAGCCTCGAACATTCAGGGTGAGGAAGCGCATTAGGAGTCAATCAGATGAGGGGTCAAAGCTCTAAGGACCCTTTGAGGAGGAGATGATGGCTTGCGAGCCGCAACTTTGAGTCTTGTGGATAAGGGAGTATAAGGAGCTGGGACAGGATCCCCATTCTCAAGTGTAGGCTTAACTATTTTATTCCTTCTAATAGTTACATTCTCAAAACGAATGGAATCGAGAGGTAGAACCAAGGGGGACAGTGGGGTCTTATCCGAAAAAATACTCAAGGACTTCTGTAAGGATGGATTGGAAAATGAAGGGGAAGTGACAAGACTGTGTGGAGAGAAGGGTGCAGGACCAGCGTTGACAAGAGGGGGGAAGTCAGCTTCAGTAAATAAAGGAGTAGGGGAAACAATATCCTGAGTAGGACAATTGAAAGGGCGAGGATTGACTATCTCCGAAGATGTTTCCATGGGTAACTGAGGAGGACAGTCCCAAATTGGGGCAATCTCTGAAGTCGCAGCATCGCAGCACTGCGAAGAAAAGCCCCGCAAGGCCACAAAGGGAGTTGGGGATAAGGAAGAAGAGTGAGAAGGAAGGTTTACAGGTGAAGGGGGAGGCTCTGAAAGTGGGGCCACGGAATCAATATTAGGAGGATCGGCACAAGGAGAAGAAAACTCCAGGGCTTTAGGAGCAGCAAGGGATTTATGAGAACTTCCCTTAACTACCACAGAATCCAAAAAATCCAAATCCTGTTCCGAAGCATCATCGAAAAGGGAACACACATTTTTTAGAAGACCGAAAGAGGGGACTGGAGGAACCGGAGACGAATATACCTTATTCTCTTTTGTAGCTGCAGGAAGAGATCGAAGTTCTGGGGTCGAAGAGTCATTACGATAGGACGAGCAGGCTCGACGCAAATGACTCATTTCTCGACAGAAGCTGCACCTAAAAGGAATACCTTGATAATCCAGGCACTAAATAAATAGGCGTTCCCTACATAAAATCTCGATTTCTGCTGGTAACCCTTTCGAGATATCTAATTCCACTAAAATTTTAGCCATCCTCTTATCATAAGAGTTCATGAAGTCTTCATCAAGTGCCACGAAACGACCAATAGTGTTCCCCACACCTTCCAACAGAGGACAACTCTAGAGCGGGAATGGGAGCCCCGGTAGAAGAGTCCACAGGTGCCTTTTCTTTATCCTTTCACGCGCAGGATCAAAGTTGGCATGCCAACGTTCTAAAACCAACAACCCTTTGCCAATCCTCTAGAGGCGATTCAAGACCCGGGTGGCATGATCATCCTCAAGGAAAACAAAAACTATCCAACCCCGAACTAGAAGACTAATGGTTGGTACATAGGGTAAGAAGGGCTTCCAATTATCAGTAGCCCATGAAAACCAGTCTTTTTTATCCATGGAGGTGTATTCTAGTCTGCCAACCAACGCTCAAGCACATAACGCTTCCACCCTGTCCAGATAAATATCATGGCCAACCACAAATCGCAATTTCCCATCCAAAATTTTATGTGCCTTTGCCTTTCTTCGTCGATGAAAACGTGCAGCCGCTAAGTCAACCGATGGGTCAGATGACCCATCATGGGTCTCCGACATATGGACAGTACAGAGCTCCCCAATTGAGACTCACCAGACAAGAAACCCTAGTTAGAAACCTTACGCCACAGAGAACCTTAATACAAACCCTAGTGAACCCAAACTCCACAGTTCCTAAAAATCAGGGTTAATGGGAGTCAAAACCACCAACAAGCCACTGCAGGGGGAAATGAAATCAAACCCTAATCATAACCCACGACCCCGAAGAAGACAACCGCATTCAAACAGAGACACAGTGAAAACGTGGGTGAAAAGGACAGAAACCCCCAAAACCCCAAAAAATCCGGGAGATAAGAAACTTCTAGAAACGACAAAGGAGAAATCATCATAACAACGCAGGAAGAAAAGGTGACAGAAAACAATCAATCAAAAAATCAACCCATCCAAGAATCGAGCCAAATCCAACTGCTATGTACAGTTCCCACTTGTTTTAACTGGTTGATACTAGTCCTTAGCACATGAGGATGGACTCCAGTCGTCGGCAGCGGCTCAAATTACAATCCATCGAAGGAGCTAAGGAGACAAAGACCAAGAAACCTACAACCAAGAAAAACAAGAGGAAAACAGGAACGCAGGTGCAAGTGTGAACAGTTACCAAGAATAAAGCTTGGATAATCAACGACACGGTGAAGCAGAGGAGGAGGCGTTGCCTAAGGGCACCGCCATCCTGAAGCATGCAGACCTCAAACCCTCTCTGAAACCTTCCAGCATTGTGGTTACCATCGAGTTCAACATCCTATTGAATATAGAACTTTCGAGTCGTGCTATGAAATTGTACATGTTGTTGGTGACAATAAACCAAGTTCATTTTTTTTAATAATATGTTTAGTTAAACTTTGATGCATCGCTTAAAATTCCATTATAGAATATTTGACAGTTCTAGGGATATTTTGGACATCCCATTCTTTGCATGAAAGGGTTTTAAAATATTAAGTTTCGAGTCACATTTTTAATTTTTTATCCTGATGAATTATTGAATGTAATAACTTTGTTTATGTACGTTGTCACATGGTTTTAATATTGATTGATAATCATTTTAAGTTGATATTTGTTAATGATAGCTTAGTGGTTTAATTTATATATCTAAGGCATTTAGTAATCTTAGATTATTAAGATAATTTATTTTTCAATAAGAACATATCTTATAAATGTATTATCCAAGCTACATCACGGGAATGTGATCTCCTATTCTAAGGTATATAATAGAGATAAAAGAATTCTAATAATGTATAATACAATGTAATGTGAATATGTGAGGTATTTCACATGATTATTTTGAATTGAAAAAAATTGTACATACAGAAAGTAGGTGTATATTAATTACTCAAGTTCTTGGAGGTTTTTTTACTTAAAAATAATCAGTTTGAGAGATTAGTTGTTTGTTTTCTCTCTCTATAGAAAATTTGTTTTGCTAAACCTGGTTTCTCTTCCAACTCTCATTGTACAATTTCAACTCCTCCTTGGAATCAATGATCAATTTCAAGGGTTGGATTTAATTTCATACTATTCACCAAACCCTTCAATGATGAAACACAAAAAAAAATATATATATATATATTTTACTTGAGAAGAGGAAATTAATTACATTACACTCTTCATAAAAAATAACTCAATAAAATATTGTACTTCTACATTTTAACCATGTTACAAAATATACAACCATTTAATGAAGAACTTGTAATTTCAATAAAATCATAAATTAACACATTTTTTTTCAAATCAAAATTATCCACAAAACTATAATTTTACACAAATGGATACAATTTAAGAAATATTAATCAAGGAACTTGCTTCCATTAATTTCATATTCTTTTAAATTATCAAAATTTACATCATGGGGGAGATGAAGGTATTTTCCTAATGGAAGAGGCTTTAATGATTTCGTTAGTTTCCATACATCATAGATGCCATTCCAATATACCTCATTTAGAGCATGAGGTGCTCTAAGAGAGAGAGAGAAACATTAACACATCTAATGTATTGAAAGACAATCTTGATCGATCATCATTTCTTATCCTATTTAATTTTGAGATTCATCTTTCGCATATTGTTGTACTAGTTGGAATAACACAAATAGTCTGCCATAACCACATTAAACATCGAAAACATTCAAACCATTCAAGCTCACATCCACATAGATCTCATGCTCCAAACATATTATTTTTTGGGTATGATTTATAAATAGTACAAATAAACTCATCCATCGCACCCAAACATCTAGCAATATACATAAAAGGTGAATCCCTAACATCAAAATTTTCACATAAACATGTTAACCCTTTTCTTGTTTGAGCATCTCTATCATCCATCTCCTCATAATAATGCCAAGGACATAAAAATTTGGCATCATTAAATATAGGTAAATCCATAAACATCATATCTAGAGAATCGATCTCCTAATTGGTTACAAATATTTTCCCCAAAATAAAGCAATCATCTAGTGTCCTTGATCTATGTGTATTGGGACAACTCTCAAACCATAATGAATGTGTTGAAATTATTCAAAGAACTAAGAGGGGGGGTTGAATTAGCTATTTCTAAATCTTAAACCATTTTTCAATATTTAAAGCATATTAATGATTACAGATTTACAGTTATGATAATGCAGCAAGTATAACAGAATAGATGATAATCATCAATCACACACATGATAGAGACAGACAAATATTCACTTTTATTTGAGCACCTACTCAAATGAGGCTGCAACCTCTATTTACGAATTCCTTCTTGTGGAGAGCACCAACCATCAAGTTTTTCTAGCACCCACTAAAATAACATTCTCCAGCTACAACTGGGTGGAAACACCAACTTCCACTTGTACAGAGAAGACAACATGTTTTTCCTAGCACCAACCTACCACCCTTGTTCCTTAGATTTAAACACGTTCATTGCAATATGTAGAAAATCATATATAACAATGCATACCAACTCTGTTTTGATCTACTTCTGGATTTGCTTATGCACCTTGGTTCCCCTCATTGTCTCTGTTCTGGATATTCTTGAAATAAATTAGAGTCCTCTTTCATTATGCAATCCCCACTTTGACGATGATCCATGCACTAGCTCTCTTCCTACAGAGAGCACACACAAGTCTTCTTTACTCCCATCCTTTTATACATGTCAATCTTTAAACCCTTCACCTATTTGTATGCCTTACTGTTGATTTTCATAACTGATCAAAATCGTTCAATGCCTTATGACAAACAAGGATTCCATTCGATGTGTAATCATCAGTTTCTACAATGCATCTATGTAACTTTGCCTTCTTCTGCTATTGTCTTTTTCTGCAACTCTGCCCCTTTCTCAATTTTCCTTCTTTCTTCAGCAAATCAGAGTTTCCATAGATTTGGTTCCGCAGGTCTTCTTCTGCGACATCAATTTCATGTCGCCTCTCTACTAACTATTGATATGAAATAGGACTTAACAAACACTTGCTTCCGCACATCCTTTTCCACAAACTCCTTCTGCGTCGTCTATTTTTTGTGCACCATTTCTCGATCGTCGATCTTATATCATATGTGAATTGCGGATCCCGAGTTTTCAAAATTTGTTTAAACAACTTTCACAATTTTCGCTTTCCTCCTTCCGCCTTCCGCTTTCCACCGCCTGCTTTCCTCCTTCCACATTCCACTGGCAGACTCCGAGTTGCGAAAACCCATATTATTTTATTTTGATTTCTCATCTTCTGCATTCTTCCTTCCACTTTCCATTTTTGCAATTTTCTGGACCGTTGATTTCTTTGCAGGTTCACTCCTGACCGTCGGATCTATTTATCATATTTTCTTTGCGTATTTACTCCTAGATGTTGATTTTTTTTGCGAGTTCACATCTGACCAGAGGATATGTTCATCAAATTCAAACTTTCTGGATTTACTCCTGACCGTTTATTTCTTTTGTCGGTTCACGCCTGACCATAGGATTTATTCTTCAAATTCAAACTTTGCGGATTTACTCCTGACTGTTGATTTCTTTTGCGAGTTCACACCTGACCGTCGGACCTCTGCACAAGCCATGTAACTATGTGTTTCCATCAATGACAACCATATCATAATGGAACTATGTGTTATGTACAACAGGTGGCAGCAACAATGTATTCAACTTCTGTAGTGGATAAAGATATCGAGCCTTGCTTCTTACTTAGCCATGCAACTAAAGAATTACCCAAGGAGAATGCACCTCCACTTGTTCTCTTTCTTTCATCCAAACAATTTTCCCAATCAACATCTGAATATGTAGTTAACTGAAGATTTTGATTTCTAGGATACTAGAGACCATAAGTCATTGTGCCCTTCAAATATTTAAATATCCTCTTAACAACCACCAAATGACTTTGCTTCAGAGCATACTAAAATATTCCTACCATTCCAACAACTTGCATTATATCAGGATGAGATGTAGTGATGTATAAGAGACTTCCTATCATTGACTGATATGTTCTTTGATCAACATCAGGTGAGGGATCATCCTTGCTGAGTTTACAACCAACAACCATAGATGTACTAATAGGTGACAAATCTTCTAACTAAAATCTCTTCAACATTTCCTTCAAATACTTCTCTTGGGAGAGAAATAAACCTTCAGAACTCTGAATAATGCGAAGCCCAAGAAAGAATGACAGTTCTCCTATCATTGACATTTCAAACTCAGATTGCATGACATTAGCAAACCATTGAATAGAAGAATCATTAGTTCATCCAAAAATAATGTCATCCACATACACCAAACCAACTAATAGATTATCACCTTTAGGTTTGATATACAGGTTACTTTCAACAATACCTTTCTTGATTCCTTTGTCCTGTAGATATTTATCCAGTCTATAATACCAAGCTATTGGTGCTTGTTTCAATCCGTATAAAGCCTTTTTAAGTTTGTAGACATTGTCAGGATTGTTTGTCAGTTGGAACCCTTCAGTTTTCTCTATATAGACTTCTTCTTCTAGATCTCCATTCATAAAAGTTGACTTAACATCCATCTGATACACTTTGAAGTTCTTATGACTGGCATAGGCAGGAAACATTCTGATAGCTTCCATTCTTGCCACTAGTGCAAAAGTTTCATCAAAATTATGTCCCTCAACTTGTGCATACCCCTTACAGACCAATCGAGCTTTATTCCTCTCAATTTGTCCTTGTTCATTCATCTTGTTTTTAAACACACACTTGGAGCCTATTACATTTTTATCTGCAGGTCTAGGAACCAACTCCCAAGTATTATTCTTCTCAATCTGATCAAGCTCTTCATTCATGGCTTTAACCCAATCTTCATCCTCACCGCCTTCTTCAAAATTCTTAGGTTCCATCATAGATAGGAAAGCAATCTGAGATTGTTCTGAATATTTAATCAACTTCCTTCTTGTCTGAACTCCTTTATCCTTGTCACCAATTATCTGATTTTCAGGATGATTCTTTTGAACGATTTTGGAAGGTGGTTTGGTTTTTTTCTACTATCTTGAATCTTCCTGAGTGTTTTCACTTTCATCATCTAACTCTGAATATTCTCTTTCTGATTCTTGGACCTGTTCTTCCTTATCTTCAACTGTATATGTTGTGTTTGGTTCAACACTGCTTATTTGAGTATTTTTTGTAGGAATTCCTTCATCAATTTTAATGTCAATACAATCAACCAATTTATGCAGCCTCTTATTATAACAAGTGTATCCTTTATTGTTTACATCATATCCTAAGAAGATACCTTCATCATCCCTGTCATCATATTTTCCAAGATGGTCATCATTATTTTTAATATAACATTTACTTCCTAATACTTTATAGTGTTTGATAGAAGCAGGTCTTCCAAACCATAGTTCATAAGGAGTCTTATCATTGTTTGGCATTAATTTAGATTTGTTAAGAATATAGAAAACTGTGTGAATTGCCTCTACACAATATGTCTGCGAAATACTCCTTCCATTCATCATTGATATTGCCATCTGTTGCACTGACCTATTATGTCTCTCAACTACTTCATTTTGTTGTGGAGACTTGGGAATAGTGTATTCTCTTTTAATTCCATGTTTATCACAAAACTATTAGAAGTCTCCTGAACTAAACTCTCCTCCTCTATCAAATCTTATTGCCTTTAGTCTCTTTCCTGTTTAATTCTCAGTCAAAACCTTGAAAATTTTGAACTTTTCAAGCGCTTCAGATTTTTCTTTCAGAAAAGCAACCCATGTGAGTCTAGAATAATTGTCAATGACCAACATAAAATATCTTTCTCTTCTTGTGCCTTCCTTTCTTGATGGTCCACACAAATCCATATGTACTAACTGAAGTGGTTTATTTGTTGATGTGAAGTTCTTAGATTTAAACTATGTGCGAGTCAATTTTCCCATTTGACAAGGTTTACAAACAGAGTCATATGGCTTTGATATTTTTGGAAGATATTTCACTGCCCCATTGTTCACAAGCTTGATTATATGATCAAATTTTAAATGTCCAAGTCTCCTATGCCAAATCCACATTTCATCATACTTGCTTAGATGGCATTCTTCTTTTCCTTCTTTCAAGACATAGACCTTGTTTTATGTTCTTATGCCTTTTGCAATGAATTGTCCTGAGGGTACAAATTTTACCTTGAAATCTTTAGAGGTGAAAACAAATTCACATCCTTTGTCACAAACCTGAATGAAACTAAGAAGATTATGTTTTAGTCCATCCACAAAAACCACGTCTTGGGATTTCCCTTTGCCATTACTCAACTTCACCATTCCTTTTCCTTTGATTTCCCCTGGAGCATCATTTCCAAAAGTTACATATCCTGATTTATTTTCACTTAGAGACAAAAACTTACTTTTATCACCAGTCATGTGTTTGGAATGTCCACTGTCAATATACCAGCGCCCTTTTTTCCTTTGAACAGAAAGCACTAAGCCACATTTATTATTTTCTTTCTTCTTCCAAACTTTAGCACTTTCAGCAGAGTAATTCACTCTTGGGTTTATTTTGTAATCCTTCAGATGACAGTTTGAAGCCTTGTGTCCAAAATTATGACAAACATAACTTTCTATCTCATTGTATATAGATCAAAAGAGTTGTTATATCTATCATGGGTTATTCTTTGAGTTGGATGCAGTTCTTGTTTACTTGTTGACTATCTTGTTCTGGGTTGCAACAATTGATTGTTCTTTGGTTGCATATTTCTAAAATTAAATGCATAGTTTGCAGCTTTGTGGCCAAAATTAGAACAACAATAACAGTAACCATGGAAAAAACTTTGGTACCAGTATCTTGGTCGTCTTCCCTTTTGTTGACTTTGTTTCTGAGCAACCCTTGGTTGATAATTCTAATTTGAATTTCCGACTCTGGTACTTGCTTCATTTCCTTTTGTGTGCATAGTATGTTCGCATTCTGACTGTTTGCTGCTTGAACCTTCTTCATAGCCAAGGCCTCTTTTTAACCATGGGGACCTTTTCTTACTCAAAATGTTGTTTAGTTCTTCTCAAGCTTTAATACTTGACATATTTTGGTGACACATAGCTTGAAATTTCTCCAATTCTTTTCTAGTTGTCACTACTTCTTCTTCCAAAGATTCACATCTCTTTTTCCCTTCTGTTAATTATTGTTTTAGTATATCTTTGTTTTTCTTTGCCTCTTCTAGTTCCAATTTTAATAGGGAAATATCTTCACTTGGTTCTTTACCATTCTTTTCATACTGCGTCAATAATTGTTTTTTATTTCCTCCTCTTTAGTCTGAGTCTGTCAATCTCCTCCAAAGCACTAATTAGTTCACCTTCCATATCAACCATAGCTTATTTATCATTCAGGTCACTTCCTGTATATTCAGTTCCAAAATCTTTTATGGCCATAAGAATAAAGTTATTTAATTCATCTTCACAAGATGAATCACTGTCTATTTCTTTTGAAGAATCGACATCATTTACACACAAGCTTTTCTTTTTATACTTAGCCTCTTTATTGTATTTATTGACTGTATAGTTTTCTTCATCATCAGAAGTCTGCCTCTTTTGCTTATGGGGACATTTAGATGCAAAATGGCCTATTTTACTAGAGTTAAAACATTTAAAAGGCATCTTGCCTTTGTATTTACTGATCCTTTCTTCAGCCTCCTTACAAATTTTGCCTTAGCCACATCCATTTCAGAATCAATGTTCTTATCTGCTTTAAAAGATGCTTCTCTGGTGGTGGATTTGTCTTTACCAATCCTCATTTCATAGGCTGTCAGAGTACCTAGAAGTTGGTCATTAGGCAAATTTTTAAGATCACTCAATTCTTCTATTGCATAAACTTTGAGATTAAATCTTTCAGGCAAAGATCTTAAAATTTTCTAAACTACAGATTCTTCATCAATCTTTTCACCAAGACCCTTCAAAGTATTCACAATCTCTTCTATTCTTAAGAAGTATTTACTGACATTCTCATCCTCATTCATCTTTAGTTGCTCAAATTTTAGTTTATATGTCTGTAGTTTTTCATCCTTTACTTTCTCATTTCCTTCATAACTGCTTACAAGTTTATCCCACATCTCTTTCGTTGATTCAAGATGCATCACCTTAACAAACTCATCCTTTGCAAGACCACTCAAGATAGAATTCATTGCTTTTGCATTAAAACTAAACTCCATATTATCATCTCTGGAGGCTAGCACAACTCGATTTACATAGCCAGACAGTCTACTAAATCCCAAACATCCGCTCCTAAGGACATTCTATAGGTTCTCATTCTAACCTTCCAAAAGGCAAAATTGGTTCCATCAAAGATAGGAACCTTATTGGATGAAGTCCCTTCATATCTTGTCATGTTTAAGCTTACAGATCTACCTTTAAATAAAAGGAACTCGCTCTGATACCAATTGTTGAAATTATTTAAATAACTAAGAAGGGGAGGGGTTGAATCATTTATTTCTAAAGCTTAAACCATTTTTCAATATTTAAAGCATTATTACTGATTATAGATTTACAGTTATGATAATGCAACAAGTATAACAGAAGAGATGATCATCATCAATAACACACACATGATAGAGACAGACACATATTCATCTTTATTTGAGCACCTACTCAAATGAGGGTGCAAACTCTATTTACAAATTCCTTCTTGTGGAGAGCACCAACCCTCATGTTTTTCTAGCACCCACTAAAATAACATTCTCCAGCTACAACTGGGTGGAAGCACCAAATTCCACCTGTATAGAGAAGACAACATGTTTTTCCTAGCACCACCCTACCACCCTTATTCCTTAGATTTAAACATGTTCATTAGAATATGTATAAAAACATATATAACAATGCATACCAACTCTGTTCTAATCTACTTCTGGATTTGCTTATGCACCTTAGTTTCGCTCATTGTCTCTATTCTGGATATTCTTGAAAGAATTTAGAGTCCTCTTTCATTCTACAATCTGCACTTTGATGACGATCCATGCACCATCTCTCTGCCTGTAGAGAGCGCACACAACTCTTCTTTACTCTCATCCTTTTATACATGTCAATATTTAAACCCTTCACCTGTTCGTATGCCTGACTGTTGATTTTCATAACTGATCAAAACCATTCGATGGATTATGACAGACAAGGAGTCCAATCAATGTGTAATCATGAGTTTCTGCAACGCATCTTTGCAACTTTGGCTTATTCTGCTATTTTCTTTTTCTGTAACTCTGACCCTTTCGCAATTTTCCTTCTTTCTTCAGCAAATCAGAGTTTCCTCAGTTCTGGTTCTGTAGGATTTTTTCATAGGTCTTATTCTTCGACGTCGATTCTGTGCGGCCTCTCTACTGACCATTAATATGAAATAGGACTTAACAAACATCTGCTTCTGCACATCCTTTTCCGCAAGCTCCTTCTGCAACGTCAATTTTCTGTGCACCATTTCTCAATTGTCGATCTTGGATCAAATGCAGATTGCGGATCCCGGGTTTTCAAAATTTGTTTAAACAACTTCTGCAATTTCCATTTTCCGCCTTCTTCCTTCTACATTATGTAGGGTGGACTCTGTGTTGCGAAAACCCATATGCCGCAAGACTCCTTCCACTTTCCGACTTCTGCATTCCGTTTTCAGACACTGAGTTGATGAAACCCATATTATTTTAGACTTTGATTTCTCATCTTTCGCAATATGCCTTCCGCTTTCCGTCGTCCTCTTTCCTCCTTCCGCATTCCACTAGCGGACTTCGGGTTGCAGAAACCCATATTATTTTTCTTTGATTTCTCATGTTCCATATTTCGCCTCTGCTTTCCGTTTTTGCAATTTTCTTGGCCGTTGATTTCTTTGTGGGTTCACTCTTGACCGTCGGATCTGTTCATCATATTTTCTTTGCGGATTTACTCCTGACTATTGATTTCTTTTGTGAGTTTACGCCCGACCGTAGGATTTGTTCATCAATCTTTGTGGATTTACCCTTGACCATTGATTAATTTTGCAGGTTCACACCTGACCGTAGGATATGTTCATCAAATTCAAACTTTGCGGATTTACTCCTGACTGTTGATTTCTTTTGCAGGTTCACACCTGACCGTCGGATCTCTACACAAGCCATGGCACTATTTGTTTCCATTAATGACAACCATATCACAATATGATATGTTTCCATATGATCGCAGATTCTACCATAATTTCAATAGAATGTACACGTACCATACTTGCATTATTTTAAAACTCGAGTTCCTTTGTGCTCTACTTAATAAACATGATGTGTGCATTGCACTTAATCCAAATATGCATCCTAGAAATCATTAATGAAGCATGTTAATTATTATATCTAAATTAGTTCCAACAGAAGTAATATCCACATGATCTTCTTAGAAATTTTGATTCAACTTATTTAACTCAATAAACACATCTACAATTAAATGGATGCAAATTTTGAAATATTGTTTCCAAGTCATACAATTTTTATTTTCTCGCCTAGCTCACAATATTTTAACAAAGCACAGTGCATGAGCTTAATGATTTTTTCCATGACATTCCCTCTAAACAACCGCTTGATTTGGTGAATTTCTAACACCTCTAACCTAGTAATTTTGAAATTTCCCATAGTTCTTTTAGTTCTCCATGTCTTTTAGTAGATTTCCCAAGCCAAGAACAAACTTTATCTGCAAATTTATCAATAAATTGTAAATTTGCATAATGAGAGAGAGCATCATTTGTTGCTAAATCTTCTTGGTGAGCTATGCATTGTATATCTAATAAATGAGGAGAATCTCAACTAATTTTAGTACATAAACCCCTCATCGAAGAAGCCCCATAAGATCCAAATACAACTAATTTCATCAAGAATAGATCCATCTCAACTAAAAGAGTTGTTATTGCATCATACACAAATTGAGTTGTTCCATCTTTAATTTGAAGCAAACAAATGAATTTTGTCACACATTTACCTCTTGGATTCATTCATAAATTATGTAACATAGATAATCAAATGTTGCTTCATAGTTTTATTTGTAATTTCATCAAGTAAAATTGAGTAAGACGTATTATGGTGAATCTTATCTTTTAACATTTACAATACAACTCTTAAGCAACTTGTAGAAACTCTTTTCCAGATGTAGTGTTTGTAGATGTTGAGTATCCATATGTTAAAGGCATGTTTGGGGTTCCTTTATACCTTTTCAAGTCACAAATTGACGTATACACTTTTAATGGTAAATCATGTATGGCAACAAATACATAGTTTCAATCACTGATATAATTCTCTCCTTCTCAACATCTACCATTGGTTATCTAGGTTTTGTAATTAGAACTTTGTTTTTCTGTTTCTTCCTTCAAAAGTTGAAAATAAAATTCATGAGCTTTTGATTTAGCATGGCCATTTACGTTGATGTTTCTCCAGGTGTAACATCAAGTAGACATTCACTCATAGATATCCCTGAATATTTGACTAGTGAGGCCATGCATATTTAGCTAGTATTGAATGATACATTCACATTCTAGAGGTGAATGGACCGAGAAAGAGAAGTGAATCTCCTAGTGATATGGTGTGGAGATTAATGGACCCTAGGATGCTCTCACACTTCCTTCTCCTATAATGGAGTGGTCTATTCTATATTAGAGTGTTTGAATTGTTTCTTTTTTAGGGGATTTCATCCCCTTGGGAAATCAATAAATATAGCCTAATGTTGAATTTTACATGGGCACTAAGAAGTGGCATAGAGTTCTTAGTGTGGTTCAAATCAACATTAGAGCTCTATGCGGTGAATAGACATGCATGTGACATAGAAGTATAACATCATCATAATGGACAATCTTTCCTAAGAAGACAGAAGATTCCAATAATAAATGATCAACAAATAAATAACAATTGAAGTGGAAGAACAGACAAGTTGGCCCCAACAAAGAAGACAGGTCAGTCCCAAGTGAAAAGCAAGTGACTTAATGAATACAAATAAAGTTTTCTAGCTCCTCATTTGAACACACACCCACACAACACATCTTTCTCTTTGTGGTCCACAAGTTTAGCAAGGAAAAGTGAAGATTGAAGAATAGGAATCATGAAGAACTTTATCTCTCTCCTACTTCTATCTTGGGTTTGTTATTTTTCTCTCTCTCTTTCTCCAATAGTGTGCACCCTCCATGCAGCTGGGTTCACCCTAAGAAATTCGTGATGTACCAAGTGATGCTTTTCAAACCATTGTGAACTAGAGTTCTTGTATTGTTGTTGTTGTACTCTTATTATTTGGAAATATTCTTCATAATAGAGGTTGTTGGGTTTTCTCTTGAGTTCGGGTTTCCCAAGGTAAAACTTGGGTCTATTGTTCATGGTTCTCTTCCAATGATCCTTATGTTTTCCATTGCAAATTTGAAGTTGAAATGCAATCATATATTTCAGATGAAATAAGATTTGAAAATAATATTGTTATGAGAGCATTGTTGAATAGAATCCATTGCTAGTGACTATTTCTACCCTAAATCGGAAATTAGGGATTCCAAGTTTTGACACCTCTGACCATAGATTGGACTCAAAGACAACATTTTGGAACCCTTAGGAGGGCACACTTATTTGTGGAAGCAAGTCTTAGTTTTGTGAAGATTCAATTTTAACCTATTTTCTATCGAAATCAAGGAACTAGGGATTCCAGTTTTGAACTCTTTTGGCCAGAGATTGGACTGAAAAATAGTGTTTCGAAGGTCTCCTCAAGAGGGAACATTTATCTATGGATTCAATTTTCACTTTTGACGAAGTTCTCTTTTGACCTACTTCCTACTAGGGTTTTTTAGTTGGATTTTAGCTCTAAATAAAATGGTGTCTAGTCTTAGAGTAGAAGTCATGTTGGATGTCGCCTTTATCATCAGTTCTTGGAAAACTAGGATACATTTCATCCTAAATGAAATGGAGATCCAAGATTATGTAAAAGAAGGTGTCAAAGAACCCGGGAATGATGAAGAGAAATCCAAGTACAAGA
Source organism: Pseudotsuga menziesii (assembly GCA_001517045.1). Classification (NCBI taxonomy): domain Eukaryota; kingdom Viridiplantae; phylum Streptophyta; class Pinopsida; order Pinales; family Pinaceae; genus Pseudotsuga; species Pseudotsuga menziesii. The sequence continues at coordinate 71,450 of LPNX010978373.1, read as the reverse complement.
AAAATGAAGCAAAGGATAAAAGGATCTTGATAGATTTTGTAAAAGATCATTTGATTCCATATGATGCAGAGTTAAAGAATGCTAAAGCAATGTTTGATGCATAAGTAGGATTGTTTGAGAGTAAGAGCACCAACAAAAAATTATCCTTGAGAAACCAACTCCATTGTATGATAATGTCCAACTCATATTCAATTGCTACATACTTCATAAATGTCCCCCAGTTAAGAGACCATCTTAAAGCTATTGGAGATATTGTTGTTGATTCAAAACTTGTTATGGAAAATCTTGATGTACTTCCCTCTTCTTGGGAGTAATTTATTCAAAGTGTTTGTAGATGATATGAGTTACCCAAATTTGACATTATAGTCTGTGTCCAAGAAGAATCTAGAGTAGTATCCAAGAACAGTTTGCAAAAACCCCAAAATAAAGAAACTCAAGCTCTTGCAGCTCATACAAGAAAAGGAAAAGGAAGAAGAAACTTTGAGAAGAAAAATACGGGTGGAAGATCGACTCTAGCTCATAGAAATAAAAATCAAGATCTCTCAAAGATCAAACGCTATAATTTTGGACACTGTGCCTCACAGTGTTCTCGGATAAAAATAAAGGAAAATGGATCAACAACCGATGTTGCTGAACATCAAACAAAAAAGAAGACAAAGCTTGATGAAGTTGTAGATGAACTACGAAACGAGTATTTATTTTGGAAGTATTCAGATCCCAAGGATAAAATCTTTAGGAACATTCCATAAGTTCAGGACTTGAATAAGAAGAATATCAAGACCACATATTAGATGAGTACACTTCCCGAAACTCCATTGATTTCTACGAGGAGGCAAAAATCAAGAGGGTGCCAATGAAAAAAAGAAAGATAAGTATTTAATGTTTTGTGCAATAAGTGTTATATATTCAAATTGAATTAGTATTGATAAAACATATTTATTTAAATTAGTAATGTTTAACCCTAATGGACATTTATGTCATAGATCCATTGTAAGTATAGTGGAGGCGATGATCCATGATCAAGATATACCCATGGGTAGATGCATCCAGTATGCCAACTATGATCAGATCAAGTGGCCTCACAAGATATTGGGGAACAAACCTGTTACAGATAAAAACTTCCTATGGCTTGGAGTGGACCACAATAGACAATATGACACCAGAAATCAATCCATTCTTAGGCATGCTAGATATATAAATGAAATTAAACACTAAGGAATAGTATTCGTACCTTCAACCATACGTTCGAAGAAGATCCCCATTGAGCTCTTGATCAAAACTTGTTCCTACACTTCATTCTCAACAACAAACATATATACAAACATGATATATAAAGTGTTAGTGTCTAATCTAGCATATTCAATTCAAACATGTATACAAAGTAATTATATCCATGGATATGAATATTCATAATTACACATGCAATTGGATGAGAAATTGATATTTCTATTAATGTAAATAGAGATACAAATGACAACCTTTGTTGGCACCTCATCAGAATCGAGAAATCGAGTTCCTCCACGTGGGCCTCCACCACTTCAATACTCCATACAATGGAAAGCTCACATAGGAAAAGGCATGCTTGAGAAAGAGCACTAAAGGCTTCCTCAAGGACAAAGGGATGTAGACTCAAGCATACAAGAATGGGGAAACATTTCACTATAATCTGTTTACTCTCTAAAGTTCTCCTCCTTCAATGCTTCACAATGGCTCAATATATATCCCCTCAATATGAAATGAAGGGTCAAATCGGAGCGTTTTCCGACATATGGAAGGCCAAAGATCAAGTCATTCGTTACTTGATGGGGAAAACTCCAAGTATTTTTTATTTTTGAGCATAAAACCTGATGTACGTTGGTGATATAATGTGAGATGTGTATACACGGGTTTTAGACTTGTGACCGGTGTGTGTATTCAGAAAGTGTTTTTAAGGAATTCAATTGGAGCATCGGGGCAATGGTGAAAAAATGACATATAATGACTCTGCATAGGGATAGGGAAAATCCATCAAATAATGATGTATTAGGTGTGGCAAATCATGCTGTAACATATGCCCACTAATGTATGAGGTTAGAAGGGAACATGATGGTTAGAATGCATTATAATAGTCCCAAAGTGGAGTAATGAAGAACCATGTGGAAGAACCAACCACTCGTCAATACAATACAATGATAGATCTCTACATATGACTGCAGATATGGAGTATACATAGCAGTCCATGATACATATCAGTATAATGGCCATGAATATGCATAATAAATATATGTCATGAGTGGTCATTGCCACATACATATACAGTGAACTACGGTCCCCATACTGAATGAAGAGATCTGGTACATAAAAAGATACACTGAACTCTGGTCATGAGAGGTGAAATCTTATAAATACTAGCGCGATCAAGGAAACTATTTTTCAGAATCTCAACAGCAAACAAAACATGTGGCCAGATCGAAAATTCAAATCCAGAAACCCTTTGAATTCATACACACAAAATTATCATTCCCCATTCAAAATAGAACCATGGATACTTCACCATAGCGTTATTGCTTTGTTACTGTCAAACGGTTCCTTTCTGTACAGTTCAATACGGGATTCAATCGCGTGCATTCCTTTGACCTGAACGTTGAAGCTCTGAGATCTCCTCCTCATTGCATGGCTTATCCTCCCCGGTGGTTGAGGAATTCCTCGGTACTTGCAAATCCGTGGATGTCCTCTCAAATGGTGTCGTTTACAAATGTTGAAGCACACCAATGTTGTTAGCCTTTTCCATCATATGTCGTCAACTTCTCAAGACTTATCAATGCTTTTTCTTATCCCATTCTAAAGGGTTTGCCAATCCACTTCATCTAATTTGTAGAGCCAACATAGTATGAGAGCCTTGGGATGTTCTTGCAAAACTACTTGAAGAAGCCAATGCTTCTATATTTTCTTTAATCTTTCAAATTTCCTCTTTGAACCTTTGATTTTGTCCCTCTAGAAGCTCTAGAATTTGGGCCATTGTAACCAAAAGAGACAATTTGATATTTCCGCTGATGTTTGAAATCAAACCAATGTTCTTAAAAGTCTCCTACTTATATCATTTGAAAATTTGAAGGCGATAAACTTTCCTATATTGCTAACCCACAACTAAAACTTGATAGATGCAAACGACATGTAGGCTTTCCTAATTGTTATCTATTGGCACTTCAAGCTTTGTAGCAGTACTATCCCACAACTAATTACCAATAGTGAACACCAATATTTAGTCTTTATAAACTAGATATAATGACAATTTGAACTTCTAAGCAGTACCAACCTGCAAGTAAATGCCAATAGTGTCTATCAAGATGCAAGTTTTTTAATTTGCAAAATAAAACAAGACTCAAGCAAGCGATTATGAAGATATATTTCTACTATACTAACATGGATGCATGCTTAAATTGCTAGTTTTTAAGTATTTTGTTAATATTTCATTTAATATTAAAATAATAAATATCTCCAAGCTTTCTTATTTACATGTCAAGAACCTTCACTTCACTAGACATAAAAACACTATATATAACCAACTATATAAAACCAACAACACATTGTATATGAGTATAGCATGCTTCCATCACATGGACTTCCATGAATGACTTTCTAGTTTCACCGCTACCTGCACAAGAAACACTAGAAAGCAAACAATACAATATAGTAGCAATATAGATGTAGTATTCTTCCACCAAATGAGCTTCCATGGTGCATTAAAGTTTAGAAAGAGGATTAATTGTCTTAGTATTCATAATACACATAACATAATGGTGCAAACATTTAGTCCATATTTCACGATTGGGAATTAGAATAAATTATGTAGAATAGAACTAAATTCCTATTATCCAAAATTTCATAATGCACATAATAGAACAACGAAAACCCTTGGTCCATATTTCATGATTGAGCAATGAAATAACTATGTAGAACATAATTGGATGCCTATGAGACTATGAGCTTCATCTAACATATTGAAAATCCATTTTTACTTCGTATCATCATGTTAAGGCTCCTTTTTAGTATCCTTTGTAATCCACCATAGATCACAACTACATAATACATCTTTCATTTTTTTGAGTATGTAGGTTAAAATACCCTCCAATGAAATATGATTAAAAACCCAATTTAAAGCAAATATAATAATCTTGGAAAAAATAGTTATTACCTCTCCAGGAATAAGTATTTTCATGAAAGAGAAATAGTACATTATCTTAGACAATGTGTTATGAAGAACTGTGACAATTTCCAAACTTCCAAATAGAACCTAACAACTTCCAAAAAAAAAAACTCGACACAAAATATAATAACAAAAAAAACTAAAAAATATTTTAATGTATTGAAATTTAATCATAAAACTACTTCTATTTCCACCATGAATTCAACACCCTAATATAGTAAAATATTGAATCATAATTACTCTCATATGATCTCAATGGATCCCATGGGATCTTATAAGAGAATCAATTTTTTTACTAATAAACCTAGTTTCAACAACCTTTAGGGTTGCAACACTAGGCATTCTAACATTTCCATATCCACACATAACAATAACTTTACCAACAATCATGACATGTGGCTCTCGTCTAAATAATTTCTGAGAGAATGTGAACATCCATATTTAAGTTACCAACCTTAAACAAAGAGAGCAAAGATGCAATCAAATTTAGGACAACCCACAACGCAAATAAATTAAAACGCTATAAAAAAAACACTTTGCAACCCTAAATTTAATTCGCAATACCTCAAATCCCATATCACAAACTTTTAAACATGCCCAAACAACTTATAATAACCTTGGCATAATTAATCTAATAACCAAATAATTCAATATAATTTAAGGTATTTTAATGTAATCATAGAGGTACTTCTATTGCCACCATAAATTTAACAACTTAAAAAGGTAACCAATTGTGATTTGTGAATTTGGTGTACATGACATTCAAAGTACCTACATATGATCTCGATGGATCCCAAGGTATGAGGATAGCTATTAAATATAGAACAACCTATATGTTCGAAGATAGCTATTAAATATAGAACAACCTATATGTTCGAATAGAACTTCAAAACATCAATCCCACCATTAAAAACAATGCAATCAATAACACATATAAAATCAATGTTTACAAATATAAATCTATTTTATAATGCATCTTGATGAAAATTTAAATGCATCTTGTTATGTTTAAATGTATATTGATTAATATTTAAATATGCTTTGAGTTTAGAAGTGGTTAAAAAACATGTAATACTTTTTATTTATTTATTTATTAAATATTTGTTTTCTGATTATATTAACTCTACCAATTTTGTAATTAGTATGTTTATTTTTGTTAAGCAATTAGTATGTTTATTTTGTAACGTTGGAAATACGAAAAATCGTTTGAAAACAGATTTGTTTATTTTGTTAAGCCAGCCACGATTTCAGCTTTGCACTCTGAGAATTACGAAAAATCATTTGAAAACAGATTACACCTTCGAAGGACGGACGGAGCTCTATTTTGCAAAATCCAAAGAGAATTCTGTGGCCGGGAATCGAACCGGGGTCGAGCTCAGCGATTCCGTTGCCGTGAATTGAATCCGACTCGACATCAGCGTTATATTCTGCAAAATACCAAGAGAATTCAGCTGCCGGGACTTGAACCCGGGTCGACTTCAGCGTTGTATTCGACAAAAGCCAAAGAAAATGCCGGGCCGTGAATTGAACCCGAGTCGACCTCAGCGTTGTATTATGCAAAATCCGAAGAGAATTCAGTTGCCGGGACTTGAACCCGGGTCGACTTCAGCGTTGCATTCTGCAAAATCCAAAGAAAAACTCCGTTGCCAGTACTTGAACCCGGGTCGACCTCAGCGTATTCAGCAAAATATAAAGGAAAATTCCGTTGCCGGGACTTGAACCCGGGTCTCTCGGGTGAGAGCCGAGTATCCTAACCAACTAGACTACAACGGAAAACATGTTAAAGATAGGATAGACTACAATGGAATCGATGTTTAAACGAGTACCGATTTTATTCCCATAAGGTGTCGTTCTCCAAATATGCAGATATGATATATTTGGTTAAATTGTCTATTTTGTCTATAGCGATATATTTATGGTTTCCCCTATTTACACCTTCACTTTCACTTTAGTATCGATAATTGAATTTCTATCGGCCAAAGTTATCGTTATATATATTTATTTTGAAAAAGTAGTCTTTATATTAAAAATTGTGATATAATAGTAAAAAAAAATAAAAATGTAGAGGGAGATTTTTTATCAGGTTTTATTCAAGGTAGCTTATAAACATAAAACTTTCAGTCTAGAAACATATTTGTTTTTCTTAATCTCCAGACAATAAGTATTTTATGACAAAAATCTCAGCCATGCAGTTATAACATTTTCAAAAGATTCATATTTATGATATCGAAAGTCCATGCAGAAGTTTGAAGTCTACTATATCTGAATTGCAAACATACCACAAAAGATTGACTATAGCAAAGAGTTAGATTCTCAAGGCACCCAAGTCTATCATGATCCCATCAAGAAACTCCTCGAAGTTGAGGCATGAAAGTTGGTCATTTATGGTCTTTTTTGGTAGTGCATTAGTTTCACTATTGTATTCTCTAGAAATATGGTGAAAGGCAGTCTCCGGGAAGAGAGCAATAGTGCTTTTGGCTTTGCTCGTCCAATGAGACAGATTCATAGAGTGAATGTGGTGCTTCAAATTGACCCAGTCCATAACAAACTTTGGAGTCTCCCAAAACTTGGCATAACTGTAGGTTTTTAATATGTGTGAAACAGAGAAGCCCCCATAAGGCCACCTGTTATGTTGCACTTGTACCCAGCGCACCTTTAGGTGTACCCCAGGGAGAGAGGGCCAATTTTTTCGACCA